>PYXC01000046.1:1915000-1957500 GCA_015244755.2 Tenualosa ilisha
ACTTGACTTGACTCGGTTTGGTTTTGGATGTTTCGTTTTCTACTGCATAAAATAATCGTTTAATTAAACTGGTTGCTAGAGCTCTAAACTATCTGTGGTGTCAGTGCAGCTCACTTGGAACCTCGACAAAGGTGGTACCAAGAATGGTACCAGGTATTTGGTACCAGGTACCAGATTTTAGTAATGGAAAAGCAAAGAAGTTGAGTTGAGCTGAGCTGAGCTGAGCTGGTATCGGTACCAGTCTGTGGAAAAGGGCCATAAGAGACGTGAAACCTGGTCTGTTGTCCAGGAGCGATGTTCACAAACTCACACACACACACACACACACACACACACACACACAGGAGCGATGTTGTGCCTTTGTTGACCTGTTCACTGGCAGCTTTTGTGTGCTAGTCTAACTACTTCAGAATTTACAGATTCTTGTCTTGTCACTTTTTTTTTTTTTTTTAATTTTCTGCTGGCAGCACTATCTCTTCTGCTCACAAACACACACACACACACACACTCACACACACACATACACACACACACACACACACACACACACACACACACACACACACACACACACACACACACACACACACACACACACACACACATATATACACACACACACACACACTCACACACACACACACACACACACACACACGCAACACACACACTCACACACACACACACACACACACTAACACACTTGACTGGCAAAAGGATTTTCTTGGTCTCTCTCGCACTAGACTGTGCGATTTGAGGCAGCAGTGGTAAGAGACAATATCACACATGGACAGGCACTCTTAATTATGCAGCTTGATTATGTTCACCTGCGGTAGAGTCCTTGCAGACAGATAAGAAAAGAACAGCACGGCCTTGACTGTCTAATCAGCCTGAATTTTATTCACCAACTTTGTTAGGCTTTTTCAGATACCCAACCACCACCCCCGCACTCCAACACACACACACACACACACATACACATGCTCAGGCACACACACAAGCGCTCAGGCATGCATATGTGCACAGGCAAACACAGACATACACACATGCACCAACTACCACCATGCCTCAAGAGTGAGGAAGAAGTCTCAAAAAGATTTGATGCACCTTCCTCTGCACTTTCACTTTTAAGATTAAATTTCTCTGGTAAGGATCACAACCTTCATTCCCTTCTTCAATAAGTAAAGGCTGAATGTGTCTTTGCTTTACTGTGTGAACAAAAAAAAAAACAACTGAAAGCAAATTCTTTGAGTTTGTGTGTGTGTGTGTGTGTGTGTGTGTGTGTGTGTGTGTGTGTGTTCTTTTGCTTACTTCTTGTACATCTTCACTAGTCACTTTGACAGGCTAGGCTGTCTCGTCTTGAAAGAGAGGGGAACTTTGTTGATGGAAAAGTGCACTCTCTTGCCTCCCTCTAGTGCAGTGGCATTGAGTGGCCTGTCCACTTGGAGCTCAGTGGGATGAGCAACTGTGAAGGACACCATGATGCGGAGTACAATAAACAGCCAACAGCTGTTGGATGGCCACTGACCACGCCATGAGCACAAGCTTATATGCTGAAGGGAATGAAACCTAAATGGGAAACTGTGCCCATTATAGTAAATAGTAAAATAAACAAACAAAAAAAAACAGTGTTTTTATTTTTGACCTAGTGGAAAATGTGTTTGGGCAATAAAGTCAGGGCCAGTGAAATTGTTTTAGCAACAATTATCCAGAATATAATTTTGCAATTTGCTGTTGTATAATTAGAGAATGAGGCCATGTTGTTTGAGAGGCTGTTGGAGAAGCCTTGAATGTGTGGTATTTGTGGTTGGTATGTGTGGTATTTATGGTTGGTATGTGTGGTATTTATGGTTGGTATGTGTCCTGGTATTTCTCAAGTAGCACAAGAACTGCTGGTTACCTGTGTTGACATAATTCCTTAATTCCATAATTCCCATAATTCCATAATTCCTGCTGTTATTGTAAGATTCCCAGTAATGTACACAAGGCATAAGAGCCTGCAGGTGCTCAGACTCTACACATCAGCTGCCTTCACACTGTTGTGCCAAACCAGGCTAGGCTGAGGCATACTGAGGGTAATTACTTTCACACTGTCTCAAACCGGGCTGTACTGCCGAACTGCTGAACTTTCTGGGCTACTAGCCCCAGATTTGTGGCCCAACTAAAACACTGGGTCCACTGGGGCTAACTGGTGCTAGAGGCGGCATCAAGGCAGAAGACAATACTTGAGTCAGGGTTCAGCACCAAGACAAGATAGTCATCACAAGTCATTTGTTTAAAGTGCTGCCCAGCTTTCTTTAGATTGGTTTAGACAGCATTTGCTACCGAATGTGCAAAAATGTGCAATTAATAGAGCAGTTATTTTGAAAATGACTTTGCAAACATGAAAAATATTTAGTTAAAAATGTACAGGTGTGTAAAATGGTACCTCCAGTGATCATGGAAATCGGCTTGTGCAGAAATAAAAACAACAACAACTACAACAACAACAACAAAACAAAAAAAGGCTAATGTCATCATAATTCTTTTTTTTTTTGCAAATCTGCATCTTGTAGGATGTTTACTTGGTTATATTCGTCTGCTCTGCTGCTAGATATGGATCAAGACACTTGTAAACAAAGGGAACAAAATTTGGGAGGGTGGAGATTGTTGAAAACAAGTCCTTCTATCAGTGCAAATAAGGGGCTTCTCAGCAGGCGTGGGTTGACCTTTCGAGACGGAGGAGAGTGCTTTGATTGTTAATAACACGATCATCTAATTATCATCCTTGAACAGAGCACAGGCAGTTAAGCTCCATGATACAGACGAGTTCAAGCACCAAACTCTCCCTCATTCATGGTCACCCATCAAAATACAACACGGTGATATTTTGTCTCAGACAAGCAGCAGCATAACAGAAGCCGATTCAAAACCCGATTCGACCTGAGAATGTTCTTGTGACGCATCCTTTTTCCATCTGTTGTTTAATAAAGAAAAGATAATTAAAAAACAAGTCCTTTCACAGGAATTTACAGTCACTCGTAAATGTTAGTTATTACTGTAACATTTTCATTTTAATCTCTGCTAAGTGTTGACGGTTAATAAAAATGCTGAGCCTGTAAAGCATTGCACTGTTATAATGACTTGGACACGAGCCAGTAAGCTCTTCATCCATCTGACAGCGCGTGGTCCGAGGACGGCGCAGTGAATCCATCCCTGCGAAAAAAAGAAAAAAAACTTCGAAGGGTAAATAGAGACGGGCTATAACTCAACATGGCGGGGAGAGAAAACAGAGTATGTGGCACCATGAACATGCAGTGCTGTGGCAAAGGTTGATTTCCTGGCGTGAATCATATTAACCATGAGAACCTCTCCAGCACAGAATGCATTGTGGTTTAATGCAAGATTAATTGCGATAATTTATAAATATTACATATTATGACAACCCTTTAAGAGGATTACAAAATTAAGATTCCAAATCTCATGAATATCTATGAGACAAGTCGCATCCATACATAAACCATGAATTAACTTGTTGGAAATCTTTAAAATTCAGCGCAACGTGTGTTATGGAAGGCTAATTATGAATCATTAAGACCTGGCCAGTGCAGACATACAACAGCATGCAAATTAATTGCTCCACATTGCTGTCACCCAACCCACCATTTAGGCCTCAGTCGCTTGCCAAACGGCACCTCAGTCCAACCACTTAGGACACAATGCATCATCCATCCAGCTCAGATTCACTCGTCTTTGCCACCCATGGCAGTGGGTTAAAACGTGTCAACGAGACATCCTGAAGTTTGGGCCCCAGCAATGAGTGAGTGGGTTCAGTGCCTTACAGTAATGTATGCATCTCTGAGGAGGCCAGTCTTAACCTTGATGCTGTGATCAGGGAAGGGAGTGCTCATAGTGTTCTTAGAATGATACACTCTGAGGATTTTCAGCAGGAGTGTGTACGAGTGTTGCACACTCATTTCCACATCAGGCTCATCCCTGTGAGACCACTTATTTTGTTCCTTTACAATTCACAGGAAGTGCTGTGTTGTCTGAGGGGGAAACAAGAAATAAAACCAAGAATAAAAAGTTATTTTGCAGAACAATGTCACAAGTTTGATTTTTTATTTGAATTAGGTAAAGGTCAGTGTTTTAGCAAATAAGCCCTAAGCAGCTTTTCTATTGTCCTTCCCTTTTTCTTTAGCTTCTCCTTTTCTCTTTCCCTCTTTCCCCACATACACACCCTCTCCTTTCTCTCTTTCCCTCCCTCCCTCCCTCTCTCTCTCTCTCTCTCTCTCTCTCTAACTCTCTGTCGTTCTCCCACCGAGCAGCACTGTGTAAGCTTCAGGGGGCTGTGTATGGGTAAAGTTTAATTAGTTTTCCAAATGACTCCAGCGAGTAGGATGACAAGCATTCGTTTCCCTTTTAAGCAGCTGGGCTTTTGTGTGCAGAGGTTGTTACTTGTTCTCATGTGGATTACATTTTACCCGCCGAACGCAGGCACAATCTCTCCCCACGCCTGACTACATCTCACTCAGCCCACCCTTATTTTAAAACAAAGAACTGATGGAAGGACTGGCTGAGGTAGAAGTCTTTCATTAGTGTGTACATGTGTACACCTTCGCAATCGTGTTCTGTCTGCGACCTACTCGGAGGCGCGAGAAGAGGTCTATTCCATGCCAGAGTCGTGACTGGCTGAAGATTTTTCCCCAGGTAATTGGGTTACAAACCCGTTTGTGCTCACCAATTGGAAGCCTGAAATGATGTGTCTTGTGGCAAACTGGTTGGGGGTTTTGTCGCTAGAAAATAGCATTCACCTTCGTCTGTTAAACCTATTGAACATTTAAGGTTGTTACGAATTCAATAGCTATAGGCATTAACCTGCTTGTGGCAGTCTGGATGCAATTTCTCTGAACTAAACCTTTAATATTTCACCCGTTTCATATTGTTTACTTCAGTCACAGTTCAAAATGGTATTTTCCACAACAGACTCCAGAAGTTGCCAAATATTTAAAGGTTTTCTTTTTATCTCTCTGCTTTATAAATGATGAATGCATACCTTATATGAAATCATATTCCAGCGCAGGAACACTATCAAACTATAACACTCACACAGGGGTGCCGTTTGATGAAATAAATATCCCCCTGGCGCAAAAGTACCGAGATGTGATGTGCAGAGCGAAAATCATAAACATAAAGAGGTCAGTGAGGTGAAAAATAAAACAAAGAAACAAAAAACAATTAGGGGGAGAAGGAAACCATAAGCCACCATATAGAGCAAATGGAAAACAATCTGATGGAGGCAACTGTGAAATGTTCACTGATGTTCCAGAGGGGCTTTAACTGGCTGAGTTAAGCCCTGACACTTTTGTCTCTCCTCGGCTTCATTGACTGCGTTGTTAAGGTTGGCTTTTAGGCCCTGATGGCTTAAGAAAACATTGCTGTTCCTTCCACAAATGTCAGAGCTATCTGTTCCTTCTCCTCCTTTTCTTATTTTTATTTTCCCCTCGCGCCTCCACATTACATTTACTCCTCACCCACGGGTAGAAACAAATAGGAGAGACACACACCTCCAGCAAAAAGCCCCTGTGACATTTAAAAGCCTTGGCAAATGTTTCCCTCAGTGGTTTTGGATTTGATTTCAACCAGAGACAGACCCTTCCATACACATTCATGCTTGTGTGTACAGTTGTGAAGAGCCACTCTGTGTAAGCGTAAGAAAATCATGTATGGAGAAATCAAATGCCGCATGGCAGATAACAAATAAGATTTGTCATTTCTTTAAGCTGGTGGTCACCAGGTGGTCTGTATAAAAGAGATTCGGTGGGCCCGTATTGAAAGCTTGAGGTCTGAAAAGAGTGTTTGTTCTTATGTAGGAGTTTGATAGCCCAGGGAAGATCAGCAATGTTGCTTTTGTTTTACTGATTTACTGATGCAGCCCACAATTGAGATAATTGGGTTTCAGGAGAGTTTGTTAACCATAATTTTCAGTGTATTTTTCTGAAACTTCACCCACCCCACCCACCTATACACACCCACACACATCCCATAATGCCCATATTGTGCACACATAATAAACCACACACATTCAACAAACCACATGGAGGCAATTAGCAACATGCACACGCAACTATACACAGATACAACATACTACATTTTGCCAATCAGTTACAAACACTCAAGACAACATGACCTTGGTTGATTAGCTTAGCTGTATATAGTCTATTTGTTTACTTCTCATACAGATGTGACCTCTACTACCATAAGTCAACATGAATTAACCCAATGGAAGACACACTGTTCCCCACTATGGCTATTCAACTAAATGAATAAACAAGAGGATGTATACAAAAATACAGCACTTTATTGTCTTTTGTCTTAGGTGATGGATTAACAAGGTGCAACAACCTTTGTTCACACTGCAAGATAGCAGAAACAAACTGTTAGTGTTGTGTCACAGCAACCAAAAAAATACTAATAACTTAGCACACACTCAAACACAAAAATAATCATCCCAAATGAGGGCAACCCAGCAATAAGAGCGAGGGAGGAGAAGAGAGGAGGCCAACTGGGGAGAGCACTCTACAGGGGCACCACAAGATCGTAGGCTACACCGTATTCACCTAGCTATTCACCACCAGGTAACGAATGTACTTCACTAATAAGACACTACAACTGCCTGGACTACACACCACACCAGGATGACAGTCCAAATAAACTGCACAGCAAACGACTCGCCCACCACCCAGGCTTGTGTGACCAGCACATGCACCAGGCCCAAGTGATGGGGAGAATACAGTAACACACAACACAAGATTAGCTGCACTGCACTACACCACAAAGGCTTGTATGCCCAGCACACTCGTCGAGCCCAAATGGCATACGCTAGGAATACACAAACCCCTGCATAATACTCTACCCCAGCTGACAAAATAAAGAGGGGAATAAGCCTCGCCAAATAATGTTAGTAAAATAAAATAAAGAAGAAAAACAGAAAGCAAACAATACACAAGTGGAGGTGGTTTTACACACAGTTAAGGCACACCAGCACACAACGGCACTTCACTGTAAGATTTCACTAAATAATAACAGTGGGAAAAACAGTGGCTACACTTGGCTCCTTTCGCTGTTCCCAATTGGCTGAGACCACACGGACCAACTAGTCTTCTTGCATGAATGACTACAAGACAACAGTGCATATTCATTTTCATGGCGGTGACTTTTTACATGTGCTTTAAAACATTACACTTTATTAAACTTTACATTTACCTTCTTAAAATCCCCACTACACACACCAACAGCCAGCTCGTCAAGACCTTCACACTAGATGTGACGCGAGTCAGGAAGCTACAAATTAAAATGTTTGCAGTTAACAACCAAGCGACGCTACGTACTATACGTACTAGAACACCAGTGAATGTGTTTTAATACCTTGGAAGGCTCTGGTAGCAGCTCAGCGTCAATCACCGCCAGGGCAGCACCCAAACTTATTTGACGGCACTGCGGGGTAAACATAAGTATCTTTCATTGCGTGTTAACACAGCGCACGCGGTATAAAAATAAAAATCAAACAGCGTTTACCTTACCCGCTCTGTTTTGTGTCGCTGCCTATCGGACCTGCCCGCCAACAGTGCTCTCACCACTGCCTCGCTGCTCAGCTTCAAACAAAAAGAGTGTACGCGTGTAACAGGTAACACTAATGTACCTGCGTTTCCTCATCACGTGAGGTGACAAAACTTCAGGTGACTCGCGGGATTTCGTGCCTACCTGGGATCTGAGTGTGTGTGGGTGTGTGTGTGTAATTGCTTCTCTTACTCCCACCCGCTACACAGAGACAAAACATACACGGTTACTGAAGTGTTTGGATCTCAAATACTCAAGGGCCACTTGAGGAATGGCCTGAATTTGTGGACTACCTGCATCTTTAAGCAGAGTACACCTACACATGAATTTGATAATTTGGTATACCGGTTAGTTATATAAGTACCCTGGCATTATAGAAATTAGATTCACAATGGATCCTAATGGTATACTACCTACACCGGGGGCTTTGTCCTTCGAGCACTTTACACACAAAGACAAACTAGCAAAAAGATTTCCAGTAAAGCAATAGTCCGGAGTTAATCAACCCATTGACCTGTTGTTGTTCACGTTTGCTGAGTGCTGTGCGTAGGAATAAGAGCCAGAATGTGTAATAGCGAAACGGCAGCCAACACTAACTGATGGGGGCGAGGAAACTTTCCCTCACGTTTTCCTGTGCCCCATTCAGTTAACAGTAGCCGCCGATACACAAATTCAGTCTGTCTTATACCAAATTTTGTTCTTCTAGGACCTACCAACAGCATGCGGCAACCTGAAACAACAGGGATGACTGTTGGCGTAACATTCTAAATTCTATTTTATCAAACATGCGCAGGCTGGTCATACACACACCACTAAGTGATCCGGAGTGATAATTCCCACACCTTCTAAATCACTGTGCTCTTGCACGCTCAGGTTCATCTGCATCCTGAAACACCCCTAATTAACCATGTGTGGTATGAATAACCTCTGTAACAGCTGAATTTCAAACCCGTGGAAACACTCCCTTCTGTACGCAGTGCATTCTAAATCTCCAAGATGAGTTAAACTACATTTTCAAATGGCTTTTCTTTGTATGTCTGAAACATGTTTGGCCAGATAAATCCACGTGTTTGACGCGAATTATATGGATTAGTTCATTTGGTAATTATCAATAAACTTGAAAAATAAACTTTACATTTTTACTTGCAGTGTCACAATTCTGTGACTGGGTTTGGTGGTTAAGCATGGGCAGAGGTGTGCATATATTTGGGCACATTTCTAGCTCTAGTACAAGTTCATAAATCCCACACATTGTGCAGGAATGATTTTACCCACCCTTTGTGCACAGATCGGTTGATAAATGAAGCCCCAGGCCTTTCATTTGAAGGCTAACATGGCTAGACACAAAGTCTGTCACTTTGTGAGTATAATGGTGTCTTTCTTGTCTGCTTGAAAGTAATGAGGTCACAAAATTGTCAAAGCACTTGGCCATGATTCAGTATGCAGCTGATTTGAAGAGGCTGATCCAGTACCATGTAAAACATGCCTGCAAACACTTCAACACAAATCCAATGGTGGTCAGCATGTTGTTGAGGTCATTAAATGTTTTTGTGCATACAGGCACACCTTTGGAAGTGTTTGCCATATTTTTGAGGTCAAGATTGTTGTCATTTAATAGTATGTTTTGCATTTAATGTCCAAACAGCTTCACACTGCCATAATTGCCATTATCAGCAATACACCCGCTTACTGTGAAGACAAAGAGACACACACACACACACACACACACACACACACAGAGATTTGTCATTTTGTAGATATGGTGGAATCGCTGAGAATGATAATTGTCATAAACAAATTAACTTCTACAACTTGCCTTGTTAAGGAATTCCAGTAATAGAAACACTACAGAAACATTCAATTCAAGTATCGGTATATTCTCTACTTCCTTTCTCCCCCTCTCTCTCTCCTTCTCTCCCCCTCGCTCTCTCTCCTTCTCTCCCCCCTCTCTTTCTCCCTCTCTTTCCTTCTGTCTTCTCTCTCATACTTCAATTATTGTTGTACGCCAGTCATCATGAACCATGCCAATTTTTATAATTGACTTCAACTTAAAAGGCTTATTTTAATATTTCCAGGCGATGAATATATGCAAATCTAAGAGGTACTTGTGATTGTGCATTTCTGAATAAATCAAGAGGCTTATTTTGTCTCTCAAAACCAGTCCAAAAGTGAAATTATAGGCTTCGGAAAAGCACCTCAAAGAAGAAGTTAATTTTTGATCAGTCTGAACATCACAGGAGCAGAGCCCAACCTCCCACAGAGAAGCGATCTCATCTCCTCGTTGACTTAATGTTTGGTTTAAAAAAAAAATGTTTTGGTTGCATCTTAATCTCTCAAGGAAAGATAAATCTCAGTATCTCTTGATAAGGACAGAACAGCTACACAGGAATCTGTCTGTCACAAGTAGGCCTACTAACTAGACTGATTCTACAAGTGAGCTACAATAGAATATTCTACTGAAGTGGGAATTACTGTAAGTAATACTTAATCCTAATTTTATCGAATAGCTTCACACAAATGACTTCAGGTAATATATTTTTGAAAACTAAGTGCGCAAAAATGGGTGGTCCAAAGCAGTATAAATAGTGTTTAATCACCTTGCCAGTGGGAGCATTAGGCAGTGGGTTCATTTCCATGAAAACTATCATGCATCTCCTCTCCTCAAAGCCTCCGATTTTCTCCGCTCACTCTGCAAGGCGGAATGACTGGAGGAACCACTTAATTAGTTTTTCTTTATTAGATGTGCATTTTTAATCATGGACGTGGTTGGGGGTTGTACCCCTATGGGATGGCCTTTTGACTCGTTCTGCAATGCGTGCTTTGCTTACTGGCCCCTCTTTATCTCCCTCTTTCTCCCTCCCTCTGATACACCCCATCACACACACACACACACACACACACACATGCACACACACACGCACACGCACACACACACACACACACACACACACACACACATTCATTTCCAGTAATTCATGAATCTTGATTGCCTTTGAATCGTTTTAAAAAAAAAATATTGCCAATGGAAACACAATGTGCCATATTTGCCTTGCTTTTACAATTCTTTCTGGTGAAATTCCTCCATATGCATATCTCTCTTCTTCATTAATCTGCTCCTCCATCATTGCCAAAAGCCAATACGTGGACAGTCTGGACATAATCATATCAATGTGTTTACTGTAATTTCCAGTTTATTAACCAAGGTTAATACATTGATTTTGCAATTATTTTTCATATTATTATACAATTATTTTTCATATTATTTTCATATTTGAGGTTAATACATGGGGAAGTGCTATCCATAGGAAAGCATTTTTTATTTTATTCTACTTAAATATGAAATCATGATCCAATTCTGATTCATTATGGGTAATGTTGAGTTAACACAATGGTGTGGTCAATACATGCTTTTATAATTCGGTTTGCATCCTGACCTGAGGTTTATATATTGTGCGGCTTTTATTCAGAAAATTACAGTGTACACATGCCAGAAATTAGTTGACTGCTAACTTTCTGCAGTCATTCTTCGATAGATCACACACAGAAACAGACACACACACTCACACACACACACAGAAACAGACACACACACACATACCACCTGAATTCAATGGGTGACAATCAAAGTAAAGGTTAACAGGAGGCCTACAAAAACACAGACCAGTATCACTATGGATGTCAGAACACTTCAGACAACATGTCATGTTTGATCCTTATTTGATCATGCCAGCATTCGTAACACAGACAGGAATTTAAAAATCACATAAAAACGATCCATAATCATAAGAAAACAATGAGTAAAACCCCAGGTCATAAAAGGTCACAAGAGATCCTATGACACTTGTTTGTTGTCTTGGCTGAAGTTCAAACCTTGCTAATTCTGGTAGCCCTGGCCTACTGGTTAGGGCTTCGAGCTTTAAAATGAAAGGCTGCCGGTTCGATCTTCAACCAGTAGACCAGGGCTGAAGTACCTAACCCCTCACCTTCTCCCTGGGTGTTGCTCCAGCAGCCCACTAGGGTTAGTGTGTGCCTCACTGTGCTGTGTGTGTTTCACTGATTCATGGTTGGGATAAATACACAGACCAAATTTCCCTCGCAGGATCAAATGAGTATATATACATATAATCACCCCCTCACTGTAATTAGCTCATTTACTCCCTCAAGCTCCACCTGAAGTTGGTGTGTGGTAAGTGTTTTTTTAATGGCAGCCGTGGTGATCCGTGGTTGTGGTAAGTGAGGGGTCCTTCGACTGTAAAGCGCTATATAAATGCTTATTATTTGGTTATTACATCAGCAAAAACCAAACCACATACCAAGCTGCACCAAGTACTGGTGCACCCAAAGAGCAGATTGATCCTGAGAAACTGAAAATACTGGAGACAGTCAAGTCAAAAAATACCGGATATATATACAAAATATGAAATCCCATACCTAAAATACAATGTGCTGGTACAACATAGACCAAAGAGTGAAACGGCAGCCAACACTAACTGATGGGGGCAAGGAAGTTTCGTTTTCTGGTGCCACCATCAGTTAGCGTTAGTTTGCAGTGTGCAAATTTGATCTGCGTTAAGGTGACCTGGTGACCAGATCTGGTGACCAGACCTCTGCGATGAAAATCCCTGAATTTTCCTTGGGAACCAGATATATTCCTATTTCTACAGTCAATATCATCAAAACGAGTTATGTTTTAGCTTAAAAATCGGGGACAATGTCTGTTTTTTTCTGGGGCCAGGCCACCAAAATCAGGGAGTGTCCATGGAAATCAGGGTCTTCTGGTTACCCTAGTCTACATTGTGCCAAATGCTGTCAATCTCATGCCTACTGTCTGCACTTGGCACCCTCAAACAACAGGGATATGGGCTGATTGACTCTGGATTTTTCCTTTAAGGACCGGGAGGAGACCAGGAAATGGAAAACAGCAAATACCTCCACTGAATCTGGGGTGCAATAAAGATCAGCAGACAGCCCACAGAACTAGCCTGGTAATAAAACCAGACCCTCATTCTACGCTTTTGTTTTTCACAGAAAGGTGCACAGTCATCCTGCCCCTTCAAGTAGGACAACTACTAGCACATGTAATTTCTGGAAAACTGTAGTTAGATAAGGGTAAAAAAGTTAATTTCTAGCCTCTATAAAAATGGTATATATGACTATCTGAGCTTAGCTTGGCAGAATGAACTTGTTTGGACTACATCCGTGCAGTTTTTGGTCTTCAATGATTTATTTCATCTTCACTGGCGGCAGTTTTTCAAACATTTCGTTGCCCTATGACTTGTGTTGTCTGTAATCAATCACCTAGAGCTGTGACAGCCCAGTCTGGTGGTGTACCCTCGGCTGGCAGTGGCTCCTGCTGTCTGCTGTGCAATGCTGCTGTGCTTGAGTGCTCTGTCCTCTCTCCTCCCTCTGTCCTGTCTGTGTACCACACGCACATACTTTCTCACCCCATCACCCCTCACACCCACACTTTCCGCCAGGAGTTGCCCCCGCCCGACATACACACACACACACACACACACACTGACCAATGTACTTCATCTCATTCAGCCAACCACACTCACACACACATGCTCTTGGTTTCTCCCATGCACTTCATTTCATCCAGTCAACCCTCCCTCCCACACACACACACACACACAGCTCGCTCCTAAAGCAGTGAAACCACAGGGTCCAGGGCATACCTCTCTGCCCGTCTGTAGCTAGTCCACCCAAGTGTCCACCAAACTCAGCCCCCACCCATCTGCCACACTACTGCTGCGACTACTACTTCTACTACTACTGCTGCTGTTGTTTCCCAATTCCTGGACACTGACCTTCAAGTTTTTGATGTGGAGGTTAGAGGCATGATGTGAGGGGGTGGAGGTTTATTTTGAGAGGGGTGTTTGCATCTGACAGCCTGCAGCTGGGCATTCGTGGCCTCTGATGCGACCCTTATCTGGAGCCGATCTGCCGGGTTGGTCCCCCCAACACCCCTCCACCCACCAACCTCCAACCCCGGCCGCCGGAACCGTCCGGCACCTGGGCCTGCCGAGCGCGTGCCGGCGGGGTCCGCCGCCGGCCACAGGGGGAGCCGCCGGCCCTAATCTCTTAATACCTGACCGCCTCCTCCAAGGTGACCCGCGCCACCATTGCCACTGCCCGCCTGCCCGCCCCACTGCCACCTTCCAACAGGTTCACCAGCCCACAGTCACACATGGATGGAGAGGAGGGGGAGAAAGGGGGAAGAGGGGCAATGGGAGCATTTGTGTGAGCCAAAACAAGAACAGCAGGGTTGTTTAAAACATATGTTGGCTCACGAAAAGAAAAAAAAAAGTTACTCCTGCCAAGGGAGAGAGTTTACTTTTAGCGGTCACACACCCCGTCAACACAACATTTACACTCATTTACACACAACATTTTTTCTTTTTCCAGACATTTGTGGAAAAATGTGTTACTTTTGGCAAAGAACTTCTTTTTCATTTTGCTCCAGGTGTAACTAAGCGATGTGTGATTTATGGAGAAGTAAAGCATTCTGAGCAGACGTGTTCCAAGTTTGTTGGGGTGTGAGGCCAGACGCACGCCGTTTCAAACAAGCTAGGAGAGCTCCGAGTTCAAACAGCCTTCTGTGTGGCAAACTTGTGGTTGTCAATTTCAAATATAATACTCCAGAGATGAAAGCAAAGAAATGAAAAAAGGCACAGCTGAATGTGTATGGGAAAGAGCATAATGACACAATTTACCCAAATCGCTGTGCCACATCCTCCCAGTCTCTCTCTGTCTCATGGCCTGAATAAAACTAAGAGATCAATAGGGGAGAAAATCCTCGCCGGCTCCTGCACTGGTACAAAAGCAAATGAATCGATACAAGGTAATCTGTAAGGTAGCAACTGTTAAATTGTGACAGATGCAAACTGGTTTCCTTTTATTTTGTCCGGGGGAGCGTTGTGATTTGAAGCCCGTACGCTCGCTCGCTCTTGTGCCTTTCATATTCAGCATTTTGCCCCTTCTCTCTCTCCTTGAATTTGAATGGCTAATCAATTCCTGTAGAGTAGAATGTCGAAGCAGGGGGTGAGTATCAGTTCCTATGTGACATATGGGAGTATTTCCCTCTCTCCTTTCTTTCTCTCCTCTTATTTCTTTTCTTTTCTTTCTTTCTGTGTGTGTGTGTGTGTAAAGTCTGACTGTTGATCTGCAGTGATTCTGGTGCTAAGAGCTGGTTTGTATATGGATGAGCGGTGTGCTGAATGTGTCATTCTTATAGCTGACCTTGGAGTGAGACGAAGAGAGAGCGAGGGAGAGAGGGGAGAGAGAGAGAGAGGGAGAGCGGGGGAAGCCTTGCTGATTGAGAGCCCCTTTCGCGTGCTGTGGGAATGTGGAGCCATGATAATGACCCTCATTTTTAGCTAATCTGAGGGCTGTGTTTGAGTGGGAGCCCCTCGCGCATTAGCAGCTATGGGCAAGGTGAAGACGAGGAGCCACAGCTATCTGCTAAGCTGCTGCCTCGGCCCTGATTCTCTCCTGTCTGTTTTTAGACTAGCTGGGGTAAAATAACTCTTTATCCCACCCCCACCCCCTGGAAAACTAATCTCTGCCTCGCAATTGCCAGCCGTTCATTAGGAGGGCTTCCAATGCCGCCTGAGAAGGAAAGGCAATTTAGAAGCAGAGCTTCATGGACCTGAAAATGGAGTTTAGCACTGCACTAATTTGCTTTGCTTTGCAATGCTAATTATCGCAGAAGAATAAATATTGATGAAAACCTACATTTCCGTAGATACCCGCGTTTCTTAATACGAGTCAAATTAATTTACTGACTTAAGCGGCTAATTTGTGTACAAAAATCTCGAGGTGATGTGTGCCACAAAAACAAATGTAATGATATTATGTGTGGAAGCACAGAAATTGGTATGCCGTATGTGTCAGATTCACTTTGATATCACATTAAAATAATGACAAGTCAGAGTTCAATTAAGGACATGCATGAGCTGATAAGATGATTTATCATGCCTCTCCCCAATCGAACCAAACACTAACAAATACAGAAAATTATTTTCTTTAAACCTAATTCAGACATTTCCATCTGTCTCTGCTGGGTTCTCTCAAAATAGCCGAGGGACGTGATGTCAAAAACTAAAATAAAATAAAAATGTTAACAACACTATTCTGCGTAAAACGTATCATTCAGTGTCAATCTGTTTGCGCAGATGCTTGTTGAAGGTCCCTCGTGCGTTGGGTCTCTTTTCTCTTAAATGATGGCGACGTGACAGTGTTCTCCTGGCATGGCCGTCCTGGACATCTCCCTTGTGGCGGAGAAGCACGAAGTCGGCCTTCATTGCTCATCCAAATGTGAATGAATAATGCATTTGTCAGCCAATTAAGAGCTCTTGATGAGACCGTAATGGTGACTGATAAGACCCCTCTAATTCCCAGACAGAGGTTTTGTCACGGCTGATGGAAATCACAAGGTTTTCTTGCAATTAATTACCAATAACTGGCAGATTTCGAGTGATGCAGAGCAGCAGATAGCAAATGGAGTCTTATCGGTCTGTTTCCGCCACAAGCCAAGAGTTCGTTCTCTTGGCCTCAATCAAAAATCAGAGGACAAATCATAGATAGTACCCTTGACTGCCTTTAAGCCCCTTTGATACTGTCTATTATGAAATCCCAATTAGCTGATTATCGTAGACTTACGTGCAGATGTAAGACTAAAGTGAAGAAAGTAAAGGAGGGCAAGGAATCTTTGAAGAACATGTATATCATTCCAAGATGGAGTTTCCATGATATGTATGATCAGCGGCGGTCTTAGCTTGTTTGGTGCCCCGGGGTGAACACCCCCTCTGGCTTCCTTTACCTTCATTCTAGGAGCAGATGTACCCATACTGCAGCCTCCGAAGGCAAATAAGGTAAAATTGCATCACCTGTGATTCATTTGCAATATTTATTTTTCAAAACAAGTGGAAGACATTAATTCTGACAGCCACACAGGAAAATGTACGTCCGAAAGATACATCTAATTTTAATGCTTGGTGGACGGTATTGTCTAAACAGTGGGAAGTGAAAGTGATTAAAATAGATGATCCCCCTCCCCTATTGCAAAATGTATGTATGTATGTATGTATTTATTTATTTATTTGTTTATTTTTGCAAGTATCTGTGTGACCCTGGACAACCGCCTATGCCATATCAGACACAGCCCCTTTGTATGATCCACCATCAATTCTCCCCGCCCCACATACTAATGATTCCTTTGATCTTCCTGCAGGGTGAAAAGCTAGGTTACCTGATTCAGTACTCATTGGCCTAACATGTTGAATTATGGGTAACATGCACTGCTCACCCACACGCTCCCTTGGCCAACACTCCCCTGCCCCTTCCTTTCTCAGCAGCAAGACTGACCTACTGCATTGCTATCCTACCATGTTCAGGCCAGGTACCAGAGCACCTCCACCTTCCCCTTCTGAAGGTTGTCTTCATAGGAGCGTGTCTAAATGGCAGCAGCAGTCAGCCAGCCTACTGCCTGCACACGGGGCTAAAAGATGACAAAGCGTGCGAGTGAAGAGCTCGCAGTGGGCTGTCATCCCTGCCGTGTCAGCAGGCCTCTTACATAGATTAATGGCCAGGAGTAAACTGAATCAGGGGGAGCAGGAGTGGAAGTGAGAGTGGGAGGAAGTTGGCGGTGGTGGTGGTGGTGGTGGGGGGGGGTATTGTGAGGGAGAGTTAGAACACAGATGGTTGAATCACTCTGGGATGGATAGAGAAGAGAGAGGGGACGAGAGAGGCGGGCAAAGGCAGGCAGCATGCAGTGAGTTCAGGGGAGGTGGCTGGGAGGTCGGCAAGATGCGGCGGGCGTGATGAACTGTTATTGCTCGCATCCTCCCACCTGCCCCACATGATGGGCCAGAGGAAAGAAAAAAACAACAGGAGCAGACGGAGGGGAAGAGAGACGTCGCATCAGAGAGGCATAGACACGGGGATGGGGGGATGGGGGGGTCCTAGGAAGGAAGTGATAGATTCCTCTTTATCACAATAGGAAAATGCCCCCCCCCATTAAAAAAAAAAATAAAAAACTAACTCCACCAATCTGCTGTGGGGGCGTGTTAGCACCCCTGTGGAAGACGAGAGAAAAGCTAAGGTGTTTTTGAGATGATTGGCGAGGGATTAGGAGGGCGCTCATGGCTTTCATAAATTTGAGTCACTCACCTGCTCTTCGTTTGTCTCCTGTGCTGGGACTGCAGAGGAAAGTTCTCACTTTGTCAGCTGAGTGAAATTTTAAATGAAAATGAACCCCAAACTTGTTTTGCCTGTTGCAAATTTGTGTGTATGATGAGTGTGTGTGTGTGTGTGTATGTGTGTGAGTCCTTGTGTGTGTTTGTCTCCATGAAAACAGAGGCAGAATATGTATCACATATGGGATGGGATTGCTCGGCCTGGTTTCACATGTGAGACAAAGGTGTATTCCACACATTGTATTTGCTGCAGATTCCATTGATATCTGCCCAGCCTTGAATATTCATCAGATTGAGTGTTTGCAAAAAGTAATTTCTCTTGGGAGGCCCATATTGACATTCAGTGAGGTAATCTCACTGATTCGATTTTAAAAGCGTGTCGAAGTCATGGTCCTCTGGCTTGTTAATTGGCACAGTTTAGACCACGTAACTTTATTTTGGTTAATGAGCACAACTCGATGAATCCAGGGCCCAGAATCTGACAGTCTGATATTCAATGTACAATTTAAGCACTATCTGTCATTGTAGAGTACAGCATTTCTGGCCTAACCCCCAGCCAGCTAAATGATTCCAGTGATATAATCCCCTAATGGCCCAGCAGTTTTTGCTGAATAAAAGAAAACACTACCTCAACCTTCAAATGTAATTCTAAGAAGGGCCGAAGAGCAAAAGACAAAAGGGGAAGAAAAGACCACGGAAGCTCAGAGTCGTCTAGTCTTCATTCGCACTCACTTTATTTTTCAAAGTCACACTCAGCTAGTCTCTTATTGATCAGTGTGGAGCAAGGACAAATGCCACCGCCGTCCCGCTGGGTGCTACCCACCTGAGGGAACCTGACAAAACATGCCGCACGCGGCCCCCGTAAGATGACGGGCAGCTTACATAATCCAGCTGCCTCTCGCTGGTGGGGCCTCCTGCGCGGGACTCACTTTACCTGATGGGGGGGGTCATTGTCAGGAAAGTTTTTTTTTTTTTCATCCAGAAAAGGTCACACTTGGACAACAGAGAGAGAGAGAGAGAGAGAGAGAAAGGAGAGAGAAATTTAGAGAAAGACTAAAGACTTTATTTATTTATGACCTTCATTTACTCTGACGTTTGTATATTTGCGAGTTTCAGGACTACAGGTTGACATTCACGTATAACTTCTTTACTCAGGCACTTTTGCCCCTCATCAATTACTGGCCCCATTAAAACTTAGCACTTTCATTAGAGTTTCAGGTTTGATGATGACTCACTTCCAAAAGAAAGCATCCTGCACTTCTGTGTGGTATCAAAGGGACTTACGAAGAAGTGATTTATGTGCTTTGCTTTTCCTTACTACCATTTCTGTCTTAATGTGTCTGTGACCCACAGTGGCCTGACATTTTCAATTCACAGCATCCTCAGGACCATAGCTGCATGGCTTACAATTATGACAGAAGAGCAGTTTGTAAAGGTGAAAACCAATTGAATAGCTTAAAGATTGTAATTACTTTTGTCATATGACAGACTGTATAATCACTGTCAATATGTGAAATGCTCAGAATTATTATGATTGGAAAGTGTTTTCTTGGGGCAAATATTCTACTTCTGTTCAATAAATTAACTCTGTTATCTCATGACATTCTCTAGTCCTCTGTTAAATATTAACTGCTGTGTGAGAGAAAAAAACTAAAATCTATATAAAAAACTATATCAAATTGCATCACTCTTTAGAACAAAAGAAAGTCTCTCCTTTTCAACACCTCACTCACAGTTTTTTTAGGACTTGCTGGATGGAGCCAAGGATGGAGCAATCAAGTTGTGAGTGAAGGTTAACAGTATTTGAAATTATTTCAATCACTTGGCCTTTGCTAAGCTGGTAGAGTTCAGGTCTGTGTCATCAGCCCAAATGTCAAGCTACTCTTTTCCCAAGATACACAAGAGCAAAATATAGGGAAGCAGAAGCAGGAGGAGGCAGGGACAGAGTGGATCAGTCTATAAATGGACATATTTTTCAGTCCGGAATGTTCTCCACAGCATAAAATGTGCTGAGACAACTGTAAACTAAATTTGACTAACGCATCTTATGTTTATAATTGAAACTCCAGCTTCGTGATGAGTCTCAGTTGAGCAATTCATTTCACATCCTTCCAGTTTTGTTAAAAGAAAAAAAAAAAAAAACATTTAGTGATTCAAGAGCTGCAAGCAAACTTCTAATCCCCTGCGTTTGTCTTCCCGTTTCACATTGCTTTAGTATTCAGAGGAACGTGTTTGTTGGTTTGCGACATGGGAGGGGAAAACTTGGCTGCTCCTAATTGCACGTATCCATCTCTAACACACGAGGGTTACCGACAGGATTATCAAAATCCTCGCCGAGTGGAAATCAATAGATGGTGAGGAGAAGGAGAGCAAGAAAAAGAAGAAGAAGAAGAAGAAGAAGAAAAAGCACAGGAAGAAGGAGAACAAACAAACAAACAATCCAAGCGGCAGACAGGTAGATTGAAGTTCTCCGTGGCAGAGCTCCATTGTGAGTTGAGGCTGTTAATCTCTCGTGTCTTCAGCTCTTTGTGCTTGCTCAGTAGACAGACAGATGAGAAACACATAGACAGACTGACAGACAAGTAAATATACCAACGAACAAATAAATATTAAGCTCGATAATTCCCGTGAGTGTGAAACGGGCGACGATGCACTCCTCTTTCCCCTGAGGTGGGAGGTTGGGGCTCTGCATTGGAGCTCTATTGGAATGCTGATGACAGAGGAAATATTGGAGGATTGGAGACACTCTGCAGGCATCGGCGGACTCAGACCCGGAGACGTGCTTGCTCCGCACCAGAACCATATAAACCAGAATTGTTCCTAGATAGATAGATAGATAGATAGAAAGATATATATTTTTATTATCTCGTAGGAAATTCTGGCAATCCTGAGTGCGGTTTGTTGGTATTTATTTCACACAGCCACAGGCCTCCATCCACATGATAATTAGAGCTCTTTGCAAAAGGAAACCAGGTTTTTCTCAGTTGAAAGGAAATTTTGATTTTTTCCTTTGGGCTGTATAAACTAATTTCCTGATCAATGAACATTACAGCAATGTCAGGCCTAACCAGTCTGCCTTTGCCTTCAAACTCTGCCTCAACAGAAGTTCCAGATAGCAATTTGAGGGAAAAAAACCCATAGCAACAAACAACCAGATAGCAATTTGACTTGACAAAAAGAATGTCTCCACAGTGCTCACTTCTAGTTGAGTGTATTGTTTCAAGTAGGGACTGGATATGTGATACTGATTTGTCTGCAGTATGCATAAAAAATGTAACTAGGAACAGGTTGTTTTTGATCACTTCAAGCTCAGACAGAGCACTAAATTTAAGACAGCATTAAGAGGAAAGAGAAGAAGTGTTTTCCTTATCACAGACTTCCTCAGCATACAGCAGAGGAGCATCTCTGTGGAATGCTATAATCTCTCAACCCAATCTCTTGTGTCTACATTCCATATAGAGCAGAGCTTCAGGAATGTAAGCTTTGAATTATTCAACACATTGTTGTTTCTTGTTTTCTCTGACTGTTTGTTTGCTGGGCAGAATTAATTGCAAGTGTAATGGGATGGACGGGGCATTTAAATGCATCGATTTATTTGTTTGATTTGTGAATGCGGAGAGAACAGGAATCCGTAGCAGCCAACGCTTGTGGTAAAGTGGGACTTAAGAGGAGGCAGATGGTGATATTAATTGCATGATGCATCTAGACAAAAATGATTTTCTTTGCGTGAGGAAAACTGATGAGAAATGCTGCTTAAACTCATTAAGTCAGGGAGACTATTTTCCCCCAACTTCTTTTCCTGAGAGTAAAGTTTTTAAACATGATGAACCGTGTGCCATAGTCAAAAGATTATCACTTTAGCTGCCATCAGCCTTCTAATTTTTTGAGTCAGAAGGTAAAAACATGGAGACAGGCCTTGGTTTTCGATGCAGCGGCCTCGTCCTGGGTTTCAAATCACAGGGCCTTTGATACGCTGAATTGTTGATTCACATGAGGACCGGTTAGCAATTTCCTCGGGGGTTGTCAAAAACGTACAAGAAGAAACAAGAAGCATTAGCAAGCTCCTGACAATTCTTGATTATTCCACCCTGTACGTCGTAGTTTGATTCAGTTCCTTATTATGGATAACACCATCATGCATATTCACAACCTGTATTGATGCGGCCTTGAATAAAAATGGATGTATTCTCATTTTTTTTCTCCAGTTCATTTTAATTAATCTCCATTACAAGCCATCCAGAGAATAGGACAAACAGGACTCGCAGATACTTTTACAATTCTTTTCTTTCCTAATAGGTTAGTTCTGCTCTAAGGAACTGTGAGCTCTGCTAAGCATCTCCCTCACTCTTTAGTGTTTCACATAGTGGTTTATTGGCAGATCTGGGCCACTTTTATTATATGACGGACCACATTTTGAGCTCAAATATGCCGGAGTTATTTAATGAAACCATTGTGCCAGGGCTGCCGAGCAGGATTACACTAAATCCGCCAGGGAACATTGCAGATAAGTGGGCCATAAAGGCGGCATTGGCAGCCCTGGGTTGACGGAAGCGGTTCATTCTCTCAGCAAATGTTTGGTCCAGCTATTCATTGGAGCAACATGAAGTATGTGTTAAAGTCTGGGTTCTCCAGGGCTAAATGGAGAAATCTCACACAGTGCTGGCACTCCGGGGCCTCTGGTCAGACTCATTTCCTTCTTTCCTCTCTTCATCCCCTCTTCCTCTCTCTCTCTTCCTCTTCCGTTCTCTCTCACCTTCGCCCCTTGGCCACCATTAATAAGGGTTGTAATAGACATAAAATACCTAGATGCAGTACATTTTAGTATATATTGTATAGAGCAATATAAACTTCATACATTTTTGTTGATGGTTATTTTATTCCAATAATATATTACAGGCATAAAAAAACAAAACATTTCAGTGGTATATTGCTTATTTATCTGTAGTTTTCATATGTTCATATGTTACGTGTTTTTACACTGTATGTTGCCGTGCTGCTGGCAGCTTGCAAATATTTGAACATTAAATTATTAAATTACAAATTCAATGTTTTTTTGTGCTCATGCTTGTCAAGTTCCACATTATGGTGCAGTGCTTGTGGGGGCACATGTGAGCTATTTATGAAAATAAAGCAATAGAACTTTGAAGTGCATTTGTGTGTGCAGAGGACAACAACAAACGCTTGTTTTCCTGCCTACACTACCTTTTCTAGTTTTCCAAATTCAAAAGTCTCTGTTTATCTTTGTGACTGTGTGTGTGTGTGTGCGTGTGTGTGCGTGTGTGTGTGTGTTTGTGTGTGTGTGGGTCGCCACGGGGAAGAAATGACTTTGGCTTCCATTTTTGCCTGACCTCTGGATGGAGACTTGTTTCTGATGGTTGGTGTGTGTGTGTGTGTGTGTGTGTGTGTGTGTGTGTGTGTGTGTACGTGTGTGTGTGTGTGTGTGTGTGTGTGTGTTAGGGAGATGGTTGGGTGGGGGTGTTGAAGCAGTAGAGAAAGCCATTGAAATCTCACCCAGCCCAAAGCAGTGACTCTAAACTCATCAGCGCTCCAAGTCATGAGATGTCTGATAGGGAATATGGGATGGATTCTGGCACCATGGTTAGCCTATCCTGCCAGCCTGCTAGACAGACTCCTGTGTGGTGTTTATAAAAACATTCTCAATTTCTAAATAATGTGACTCAGAGCTGATAAGGCACTTGGATATTCTGACTGTAAGTCAATGTCTTTTGCCCACTGTATAAACAGTACAAGTGCCTCTAACCACAGATTGTGTAGATTTCAAAAATGATAACAATAATAATAATAACAGTAACAGTAATAATAATAATAATAACAATAATAAATTATTATATATATATATATATATATATATATATATATATATATATATATATATATATAATAAGTTATTATTAACAATAACAATAATTATTATTGTTATTATTATTATTATTATTACTAGACAATGTAATTACCATTAATTCTGTGTCACATTTATGCAAATGACAATGTAATACATGATTAATGGAAATATAAATACTTTACTCAAATGTTAATTTATTGGATGACAAGCAGCTTTTGACAATAATTTTTGCAATTCTGTAAAAATTTGCTGTACTTTAAGTAGCACTCCAGCGAAGAGCTTCACATGATTGCTTTCCCTGTCTGTGGGCTCTGGAGTTCACCACTGCATCTTAAAGAGTCTTATCAAAGACAAGCAGTCTGCCCTCTCTGCCTTCATGTATGGGGCATTCACAAAGCTTGCCGTCTGGATCAATCTGTCACTTTTAATTACATTGGCTTAAATTAAGGGATGAAAATCAAAGCTTTAAGACTCTTCTAGTTTTTTTTTTTTCAACAGAATGCTTTGTCTTTTCTCTCAGGGATTTTCATTTTCTCTCCCAAGTTGATCCATTAGGCAATGTCTTGTGGGGATGGAGAAGATTTGGCTAAGTTATTATTACCCTGATTATTTTATATACTTGGGTTGTTTCCAGCCTGTTCATATTAATGCTGATGAGGCTTAACTTCTAAGTTTGCGGGGAGTTGGTTTAAAGAATTAAGTAGCATCAGACCGAATGCAAAAAAAAAAAACTGCCTCTCTGGCAGTTTACATTTGCGTAGGAACTCAAGATGATTTGTGTGCTTGCTGTGATTCCGACATGAATATATAGTGATAAATAATGTTATGTTTTTGTTTGTGAGACAATGTGACTCCTCGGTCCTCGTTTGCGTCCCTTTGAAATGCGACTTGGAACAATAAAACATTAAGATAAAGGAGGACGGGGGAAAACAGTTTAGTCTTCTGGCAGCAGCCAGTGAGCGGGATGAAGCAGTGTCCTGGCTCCAAAATTAAAACATTTACTACTGACTAATGAGAACCAAATGAATTCCTTGAGATAAATTGTTCATTAGGAATCTGTCACGGAAGTTTGGTCAGGATTTGAAAAGTTTGATGCAATTTTAGTTGGAAGAATTACTACAGACAACAGGATCTGTTTTTTGTAAATTTGTTTGTTTTGGTTCGTCAAAACCAGTGCACTCTAAAAAATGTTTGCCATATGTGTATGACACATATATGAATATGAGAACAACACTATATAATTTGAAGATTATTATTATTATTTTGTAAATCAATGAATTGCACAATAGTAATGTTAAAGTACCATAATAAAGAAATTCATTTTTTCCCCATTGGTGTCAATTGGTGCCTTTTGGTGCTAGGATAGTACTGAGTCGTAGCCCAGTCTAGCACCGCCTAGTACCTCCGCTCAGTATTACATTTCGCTCCAGAACTAGTCAGGACACTCCCTAAAGCCTTCAGTTTCCCAGATTTAGATGTTTTGGTCCACCAGCCGAACCCAGTCGGTCATAATCCATCTATCAAAGGCTTCATTCTTCGTGCTATAAGTCAATGTAGCACCATAGCTTTGAAGACAGTATTTTGAGGTAAAAGAAATTAATTGTGTTGTTTTTAGACAAACACAAATTCATCCCATCATCCAACTCTCACCCATCAACATCTTCCCCATCAGCACAATGGTACAATGCAATTTTCACTGACAAAAACACCTTGATAAGCCTTTGAATAACACAACCTAATTGCCAGCACTGAATCTTATTCTCACAGTTTTGGCAGTTAGACGCTGCAAATCATTTACTCAGCTGTCATGTCACACTGTGTTCTGTCACATCAGATGAAGTCTCATTGCTCAGCCAAATCCACACGTCTGATGATGTGCAATTCAGCACTGCAAGGTCTGCGTGACTATGAACAGCTAAGAAGCTACGAGCTGCTAATATGCTAATGCTGAGACTAATATTGAAAAGTGTGTCCTTGCATAGTGTCAGCATCAATTCATGACACTCCAGGTTCTGCCACTGACATTACAATGGGAGGTATGTGGGTTATGTGATGTGTGTGTATGTATGTGTGTGTGTGTGTGCATTCAAATAGTGGCATTATGGCGAGGGCTTGACTTCATGACGCTACAGCAAGAAAGACAAGACAACAAAGACATCTCAGTCCAGGTGTTAATAGTTCTGCTGATTCCAAAGCAGGTCTCCAAAGGGCAATGCATGCGTGTGTGTTTGTATTGTGTGTACTGTATGTGTGTGTATGTTTTAGTTTGTGTGTGTTTGTATTGTGCTTACTGTATGCATGTGTATGTTTTAGTTTGTGTGTGTTTGTATTGTGCGCACTGTATGTGTGTGTATGTTTTAGTTTGTGTGTGTTTGTATTGTGCGTACTGTATGCGTGTGTATGTTTTAGTTTGTGTGTGTT
This sequence comes from Tenualosa ilisha, assembly GCA_015244755.2. Taxonomy (NCBI): domain Eukaryota; kingdom Metazoa; phylum Chordata; class Actinopteri; order Clupeiformes; family Clupeidae; genus Tenualosa; species Tenualosa ilisha. The sequence continues at coordinate 1,941,086 of PYXC01000046.1, forward strand.
TGTATTGTGCGTACTGTATGTGTGTGTATGTTTTAGTTTGTGTGTGTTTGTATTGTGCGTACTGTATGTGTGTGTATGTTTTTTGTGTGTTTGTATTGTGCTACTGTATGTGTGTGTATGTTTTTGTTTGTGTGTGTTTGTATCGTGTGAGAGAGAAAAAGAGAGAGAGAGAGAGGGTGTTTGTGTGCTTTGCCACTCTCTCATCCTAATTTAGAAAGTAAGGCAGAGCAGTGAGGAGGAGGAAGGAGGAGGAAGAGGAGTGTGGAGGTGGGAGGGGGAGGACGAGGAAGAGGAAGGTGGAGGTAGGAGGAGGAGGAAGAGGAGGGTGGAGGGGGGCATGTATGTGACAGGCGGCAGAAGAAGGACTGTCAGTGTTCATCAGGGTCACACTGATAAACAGTCCAGTAAATAAACATCAAAAAGACACCCACACACACACACATGCACACAGACACACACACACACACACACACACACACACACACACACACTCATGCACATGCACACAGACACACAGACACACACACACGCTCATGCACATAGACACACACACACACACACACACACACACACAGACACATACACGCATATACACACACGCACACACACATACACGCACAAGCACACACACACACGGACACACACATACACAAACATGTGTAGCAGAAGCAAGGCTAGGGAGTGGTGGTGGTTGAGTGGTACACATGTGTTGTGTGCTAGCAGTGAACCCGCCACAGCTGTGTCGCCGTCAGACAGGGTGTCCTACAGGAAATGGCTTACAAACAGTTTGGCGTTCACACAACACACCCAGCTGTTCAGAACTAAGTGACGAAGAGTGGGGAGTTGGCATGTACTTTATGTGTATGTTCTGGTGTGTGTGTGTGTGCGTTTGTGTGTGTGTGTGTATGTTCTGGTTTGTGTTAAGACAATATTCTGTAAGTATTAACTTATGTCTTTAAGGTGTATTACTGCAAATAGCTTACTGAAGATCCCTGAAACATGACACTATTGCAGTTTGCATGACGTTATCGCAATTTTGATGGCCAACAAAAAATCTTGATCAGTGCACAGAGATATTACTTTGTAATATTAATTTGTATTTGAATGACACTATGACTGGTCTGGTGCCATTATTGATGACAAAACTACAAATTTTACCTCTAACGGTGTTTCAGAAACCATCAAGTGCTATTTTGTCCTTGGCTATCTGTGTCTCCTTGAGGATAAAATCATCATGGTTGGATAACACAGTACAGAGCACTCCCTGGTAAGAGAGCAGTTAGCAGTGAGTGTGTTCTTTTGAAAAATCTACACCCAAAATCTAAATAGCACTTCAGAATATTTCTGCTTGAGTTGCGGTGCATGGTGGCTGTTTGACAGAAAAAGGTTGTTTGGGGTGACCGAACCCCACTTGTGAAATGCTTCGTTTGTGCAACTTCAGGGGTCACTGTCTGTATATAACCATGAAAGCAAAACACTGGCTCACAGACAAAGGCAGAGAAAGAGAGAGAGAGACAGAGAGAGATAATGAGAGAGAGAGAGAGAGAGAAGGGAGCAACAATTAAATGAGTGTTTACTGGTCTCAGTTCATTAAGTTCAGAACAGCTGTTGCATTTACTGTTGTGTTGGGTTTACGGAGCTTCAAAGAAAAATGGGAGAGAAACTAGGCATGCTTTGATCTGTGAATACATTAATGGCCTTGGAGAGATTGAGTGGCTGTTATCTCCTCACCCAGCTCGAAGCTTTTGACAGAACTAAACAACAGTGATGTCTGGATGCTAACATTAAGCTACTGTATGCATGGTGTTTGTCAGAGGTATGTAGGCAACCAAACTATAGGCTATTCATCACTGGTCTCCTTTGACTGGTTATACTGTACACATGACATGAGAGGCTAGTACAGGCTAGCGGTGAATCATATAGTCCATGCCTTAATGATTGATTTTGTGCTATTGTGATTCGCACCCCTCTTAACAATAATTTATTCTGCCCACCTAAACCTTGGCAGCAATTTGCAGGGTGGGAGATGAGGCTGCGTTCGTTGTTTCTTTTCCTGGTGGAAAGAGAGCTGGGGTTTCTTTCCTCGCTCTCGGCTGTTTGCCACATCTTTCATCTGGAGAAGCAGAGAAGGAGGCGTGTGTGAATACGAGAACCGAGCGTCGCAAAGCCAGAATGGAGCTCACTCGTTTTGGTAGCCCTGTTCTGTTCTCTTCTCTTCTCTGCCTGCCTGTCAGCCGCCATCCTCTGCAGCATGACACATTGCCGAGAGAGATGGAGGAGAAGGTAATAAAGCATTAAGTTAAAGTGTTTAGTTGAGCAGCTGTGCACGCATATTGCAGGCAGTCGGCTGGAACCCAGACTCGCAACGCTGGCTTTGTCATCTGTTGTGGAATAGCAACAACAGAACGCCCCCCCTACCACCACCCCCCCCCACCACCTTCTCTTACCCTCCAAAACAATAACAACAAAAAAAAAACAATCTGAAAATGGCACACAGATTGGTTTATGTGTTTTTGAAAATGGCAGTCCAAATATCGTGACGACAATGACTTTATCGATGATTTATGCTCAGCATTAACATTTGACTCAAAATTAACATATCACTTTGTGTCATGTGCAAGGGGAACACCCACACATCTCTGACTGTGCAACTGATTTTATTTATTTTTTTAAAACATCTATTGTGTTTGTTTGCTCATTCCCAGTTTCTGAAGTTGAGAAAATAAACAAATTATTTCAGTAACGAAACCACTCAAGGCTGTATGATGGACCTCTACCTTTGGTATAGATCAGTACCGTATAGATCGCCCTCACAATATGATTTCATGATATGACGATATTCCCTTTCTCTGAATGAAAGAAAAAGAAAGTTTGCTTGAGAAATGCTGCCTCCAATCCCCCCTCCCTCCCATTTTCTGAGTGACTTGCTGACTCACCATCCTGCCAGATGTTTGTGAAGATAAACACATTGATCAGATGGTATGGATCAGCCACATCCGATTTCTCCTCTCTCTGTTCTTCCCGGGAGCAGCTAATTATCTGCCCAGGGTTTTCTGTTTTAAGCACATCCCTCACTAAATACACCCCCCCTAACACACACACACACACACACACACACACTGAGACTGATCACTAGTGCCGTCAGGGGTGAGTGGGTGGGTGGGGTGTGAAGGCAAACCTGAAAGAAGCGTCAAAAAGTAATGAGGGCACCTTATTATGGCCTCAAAATTAAAATATAATTCACACTCGCAGGGTTTCACGGTGATTATAGTAAGCCGTGCCCTTTTCCCTGATTAGGAATAGGGGAGGCTCTAATTTTCCATCACACGTGATACGTGTAAATTTCACTTTAGCCATATTCATATGTCAGTGGAATTTTTTGGAAAGCGATTTTCTAAAAATATGTCTCAACTCCCCCTCCTTGAGGCTTTGTGATTGACCCCCCCTTACAATGGCACTGTCAACTGGACCCTTATTGTTACCCCCATGACCCATCTAACTCCTTTGAGTTTGACACTATGCCTGGTCGCTGCTACATTGTCCAGCCATAATTCCTGATAACCACCTATGGACTGACTACATGTAATGTAAAGTGGGATAATGCTCTATTATGAACTATTATGAACCTTAGCTAAAACCATAGGCAACTTGTAGTCTGTCATGGTTACTACTGATTGTAATTTTTCTGCATGAACCCTGGCAGTTGGGTTAGCCCCTTGAGTTGTGGATCTGCCCAAGGTTTCTTCCTAGATTAACTGAACATATGGGAGTTTTTCCTTGCCCCTGTTGCTCTTGGGTGCTCCTTCTGTGAAACGCCACAAGACAATACTATTGTAAAAGGCGCTGTATAAATAAAACTGAGTTGAATTGAATTGAATTGAAATCAAATATGCTGACTAAATAAATATAACATGGTTGCTTGTTGTATTCGCATCTTGATGGATTTGTTAGGAAAGCAAAGGATGACAGTGTGAGCAGAGAGAGGAAAATGTCACCCAGCCTCACAACACATTAAAACAACACAGGCTTGTTTGTTTTTGTGATTACTGTCCGATGGACAAAATGATATCAAAGAGTGCTCTGTCTTTATTTGCTGGCTATTGATTCTACCTGTGACAATGGCTTAGGTGATTTTTGAGGGGAAAATTGAAAGCAATGGACACTGACAGGCCAGACCAGCCGATCCCAGCAGCATTTTAAACAGCTAGGAAGAGTCCTGTACGCACAAACTACCAGTATTTAAGGGGGAGAAAATAGCATCTATTTTCGTTGAACGACGGTGACAGAGCTCTCCGCAAAAACCCTGATCGATTTCTTCTATTCTTTGGCAAACAACAACAGCTGGAAGAGTTGCTCAGCCACAGCAGAAGCACTGATTTTATTCATGCTTTGTCTGGAGTTGTTTGTTCGCTTGTTACAGTAATGTTCTTCTAGCCAATGCCTAACAGGCCAGTGGTGGCATAGCTGTTGCAGTGACATGGTAGCAGCCTGAAAATTGTGGGTTCGAATCCCTGCTCCCACTGTTGTGGCCTTGAGTAAGGCACTTAACCCTTAAGTTAACTTAAGTTGCTCTAGAGGAGTTTAGCTCTGAAGTAATTAAGTCGCTTTGGAGAAAAGCTTCTGCTAAACGCACGTAAATGTTAATGTTAAATACAAACGTGGTTTAAAGAAAGACTTCCACAGTGTTTCATACTACATACAGTACATACTACATACATGCAGTCTACTTGATGACAAATAGGGCTTGAGAAAATGTATAGAGTTCCTGAAAGGCCAAAGATGTTATGAATAAAACATTAACTAGGGGGCAACCTGGGAACTGTGTAACACGGCACTCAGTTGTGCAGTTGGGATTTTTCAGATGACTCACATTCTCTGGCTAACACACTGGCATCCCAATCTACAGAAACTAATTTCAAGGAGGTGTCCACTCTCCTCCCCACACCCTCCTCACACACACACACACACACACACACACACCCTCCTCACACACACACACGCACAACGGGGTCATCTGTTGAGGTATTCGACTGCAAAAATACTACATGGGACTGATGCTCGCTCTCTCTCTCTCTCTCTCTCTCTCTCTCTCCCTTGCTCCCCCTGTCTCACCATCACTCACTCGTTCTGCTTCTGCCACTCGCTCTGACTGCTGCTCCCAATTGCAAATGAAATTTGCTCGATCACATGACTTACGGGAGATTTTATGTCAATCGTGGGCGTCCGGGAGCTGCTATCCAAATGCTGGGGAGACTCGCGGAGACTCCGGGAGACTTGAGATGTCTGCACTAGTATGTAGTACTAGTGAGTGAAAATGTGCTCTCCTCTGATGTGGCTGTTTGGTATTGTCCTATCTACACCTACATGTGAATTAACAGATAACATGAGAAAGGTGAAGTTTTTTTTTTTTTTTGCACAAAATTAATTCATTATTTTTTTTGTTAAAATGCATATTTTTAATAAAATGCATTTTGTATTGTTGTATTTTGTATTCTATTCTATTCTGTTTTGTATATGTGTTTGAGTTGCTATGTACTGTATATAGTCTGTATTTGAGAACAAGTGTGGATTTTTCTGTCTGGCTTCATAGGTTTGTGTGTGTGTGTGTATTACATGCTCTTGAGTGTTTCTAGCTGCTGTATGTGTGTGTGTGTGTGTGTGTGTGTGTGTGTGTGTTTGCCTCATGTGTGTGTGCTTGCCTCATGTCTCTGGGCATCTTGCCCACCCTCTATCATTCCTAGTGTTTGTGCAGCGCTACTCAATGTCCCGTGACCATGTAAACGCAAGCGTGGAGACAGATACCAACACCTGCTCCCAAAGGTCATCTGCCGACCTCTACCAATCAGATCAGTCTTCTTTTCTTTTTTCCCCCCTTCCTTTACCCTGTGTTCTCCAGACACCCCAACCATCACTACCCCACATCCACTCCTCCTCCATGTGGTCACGCTTGATGTGTTGTCTGTTTGCCAGGGTGTGTTGTCTGCATGCAGTGCTCTTTGAGAAGCAGTGGGAAATTTCTGCTTCAGCTGACCTGGGGTGTGTGTGTGTGTGTGTGTGTGTGTGTGTGTGTGTGTTTGTTGGGGGGTGGGGGGGTCAGGGCGGATGCGTAAACACGACTCCGTCTCCACTCGTGTGAGACCCCATAAACACATTAACCCAGGCTGCACATTAACAACCCTTCATGTCACTGCCACTATTCCACACCAATTAATTCTGTACGTCTCTCTCTCTCTCTCTCTCTCTCTCTCTCTCTCTCTCTCCCCCCTCTCTGGTAGCAGCCTGAGGCAGTGTTGGAAAATAACTCTTGAGCGACAGCATGAAAAAAAAAGTGGAAAAAAGAAGAGAGAGAGGGAGAGCAGGTTTTTTTTTCCGTCAGGTCTTTAAAAGTCATTAGTGTCTCATTAGATTCAGAAGGCAAACAAATATAAACATGCCCTCCACGGGGCAAAGGGATAGAAAATAAGGACAACGTCGTGCCCGTGTCGCTCGTTCATCTTGCTCTTATTATTATTATTTTAATTTCAGATCATTATAAATATTGCAAAATCATTAGGGGTGCATCAATATTTATATAACCTAATTATAGAGTGAAGTGGCTGACTCGTCATGCCTCATGGCAAGACTAAAAGTGAATATTCCAAAGCAAGTAAGCACACGCTCGCAACTAGCCCATGGATAATTCACCTTATTGTAATCTTGGAAAAAGATCGGGGAACAGGTGTCTTTGCTGTATCTGCGCTTTTCTTTCAGCCAATCGGATTGGGTCGGAATGTGCTGGAATGAAACTTATTCATATTTGAGAGGCAAGAAAATCGTCTGTCATATATGGGACCGGGGCAAAAAAAAAAAAAAGAAAAAAAAAAAAAAGGAAGGAAAAAAAATGAAGGGAGGAAGCAAATTTGCTGATTCCTATGAATTTAAAAAGGCTACTTTACAGGAAGGAAATGCATAAAATGGGGTCCTTAGCCAGCAGATCTGTGCGCTAGCAAGTGCCTGCTGTGGAGCATATGCTTCTCTGCTTGAGGAGTTGGGGAAGACTGAAGGAGAATGAAGCAGTGGTAGTCGTGCTCTCTCGTCTTGTAATGACAGAAGAGAATTAACGCTACGAAGTAAGGTCCAGTGACTACTACAACCCGTGCATTAGTGCACTACTCACTTCACCAGATAGGGATATCCGTTAGAAGGCCCGCATACTGTATGTACTGAATCCTGTTGGCTTTATGTGTAGAAACTGATATTTGCCCCTAGGTAAGTAATTTTACTGTGTTACAAGTGTAACAAGTGTCTGGGCTTCTTCACTTCTAAGAACTCACAGGCTGAGTGTGTTAGCCCTTGCCCAGGGAACTCACAGGCTGTGAGTGTGTTAGCCCTTGTTTGCCTAGAGAACTCACAGGCTGTGTGTTAGTCCTTGTTAGAGAACTCACAGGCTGTGTGTGTTAGTCCTTGTTTGCCTAGAGAACTCACAGGCTGTGTGTGTAGTCCTAGTTTGCCTAGAGAACTCACAGGCTGTGTGTTAGTCCTTGTTAGAGAACTCACAGGCTGTGTGTGTTAGTCCTTGTTTGCCTACGGAACTCACAGGCTGTGTGTGTTAGTCCTTGTTTGCCTAGAGAACTCACAAGCTGTGTGTGTTAGTCCTTGTTTGCCTAGAGACCTCACAGGCTGTGTGTTAGTCCTTGTTAGAGAACTCACAGGCTGTGTGTGTTAGTCCTTGTTTGCCTACGGAACTCACAGGCTGTGTGTGTTAGTCCTTGTTTGCCTAGAGAACTCACAGGCTGTGTGTGTTAGTCCTTGTTTGCCTAGAGACCTCACAGGCTGTGTGTGTTAGTCCTTGTTTGCCTAGAGACCTCACAGGCTGTGAAAAAAGCTTCTTTTACTGTAGTAGCCCAAATATAAGATAATATTTATGTCCTGTAATGGAGGGGTAAGAGATTGTCTTGAACAAATTCAATATTAGCCTTGAGTGGTGTTAAAGAATGACTACATGCACTTACATGCACTTCAGTATCCCTTGACCCGGTGTTGATAATATCCAGGATACGTTGTTTCAATGGACACAAAGCTGGCCCTTCATATCAGATCATATTTGGAATGCAGACGTCTCCGATGCGGCACAATGGACTGTCACTACGTGGCCGAACGAGTCTTGCCCAGCGCCTGTACAGACTTCAAGGAAAAGCTGTCTTTCCAGCGGTAGTTTATGATCAAACTAAGGAAAACTCACTCGTACAGGCAATGCTAAACAAACGTCAGTGTTTTTCGACATGCCAACACCTGCTACTGTTGCAAAGAAAGGCTGAAAATCAGTTACTGTGCGGTGGAAATGAAAGAAGCAAATCACTGTTATGTTGGAGTGTCTCGCAGTCGGGGCCAACTTTCCCCACTGACGTGCAAGGCTGTAACCTTTATGTAGACTACAGTAAGGAAATTTCATCACTTTTGAAATGTTTTCCAATGAGTTTTTAACCAGCGTTTTCCAATAAAATAACTTACTATATAAGGCAAAACTTGGTCTACAAAAAAAACCATTTTTTTCTTTTTTCCCCAAAAATGAGATTGGAAAAAAGAGTGTGGTCTTTTGGGCTAATACGGTATTGTTGTCCTCATTTGTTTGTTCTCTCTTCCTCTAACACATAGGCTGCTATATGGGTGTCTCTTTCTCCCCCTCAGCTTGAACTGTGCTTTTAGCAGTAGCATGGCTAGGTCTCATTAGACTGGTGGGCTACAGCTGAGTGCAAAGGTCTGGCGGATGTGTGGGGGGTCTGGGATGATGGCAGACCATGAGGGAGAGAGCTCCTGCGGAGGGTATGTAGGCGAGGGAGGAAACAAGCACACACACACACACACACACACACACACTCTTCTCTGGAGGTCAAAATAGCTGCTAAAGTGTAGCCACATGCTAAGTGCTCTCTCTCTCACGCCGAGCCCCTCAGAGAGGAGTAAACTTGAAGGTCTTTTACTTTTACATGTAGAGACACACACACACACACACACACACACACACACATGAACCAAAACATATACTCACAAACTCTCTCTTTCTCTCTCACACACACACACATACACACACACAGCGTACATTCCTCTTAATCTCTCCAGGGTGCTCTACACACACACTGGCCCACACGGCTCCAGGTCATGTCTGGGACAGCGCCCACACTGACAGGAGCAGCAGAAGTCTCCTCCTCCTCCTGATCCCCCTGTGATGCTTGAATGGGGACAAGGAGGTCAGCTGGGGCTCAAACCCGTCAGGTCACTGGAGGACAGCCCAGCATCAGCAGTGTCCTCCACCCCACGCACACACACACACACAAACACACACACACATATACAGCCTCCTTCATTTGCTGTAAGCTGAAGGATACTGGGTCATTTGCACAGCTAAATACTGCAGTGGCAGTTAATGCAGTCATCTTAATACATCAAACTTTTACATTTTCCAGCTGAGCAGTTCTTCTTCCTTTTATCAATGTGTCAACAGGATTGCAGTCAGATTTCACCTGTTCTGCTATGACTATATGACTAATTAAGGTGTGCTGTGGGGTGAATATGAGCGACGATTTGAGGATGGCGACTTTATTCTGATAGATCTTTTGCCTTGAAAGAGAGAAAGAGAGAGAGAGGTCTGAATGCATTTGCCAACGCAACACTTTTACATAGAGGTCAGTGACGGACGAGACAGAGAAAAGCGGCAGTGAAAGAGGACAAAAAACTGAAGGAAGGATAAGTGTGGGAGAGAAATGGTGCGGACGAGGACAGAGGAAAATGAGACAGAAGAAAGAAAGAGAAATAATTATTTAGTAAGACTGCAAAGAAGTGACTTATAAGAGTACATGGGTATTAAAAGACATTTACAGACAAGTGGCCAGTGAAAGCAAAAGGCGGAGTTTGGAGAGGAGTAACATTAGAATAAGTGAGACTGCGTGTTGAAGTGTATGTGCGTGCCTGACTGTAGGCATGTTAGAGATGGTGTATTTGTGAAAAAAGCAGAAACTATTAGTGAGAAATTAGAAGTCAAAGTTGAGATTGAGAATTGAGATTGAGAAGGGAATGGGGAGGAATGTGTGCAGGTTTTACTGTAATAGATTGAGGTGAGGTTCTACTGTAATAGATTGAGGTGAGGCTGTGACAGTTTCTCAAGACACCATTACCCAAGGCCAAAATCTGTGTTGGCTATCTTCTTTTTCAGATGTAAAGAATAGCAAGACAGCAAGCAACAGATCAATCAATCAGTCAATCAATCAATCAATCAATCAATCAATCAATCAATCAATAAAGTAGAAACTACAGGGAGTTCTCTGTTTAAATAGGTCAGTGTTGTCTGTTATGTGACTGTTTTCTGGTCAATGTAGACTGTTATCTGATTTTTAAGTTGAGATTAAATTTTAATGTGCCTGGTTCAAGGGGAGAATGTGTGTGTGTGTGTGTGTGTGTGTGTGTGTGAGAAAGGAAGAGTATGTTTGTATGTGTGTGCATATGTGTGTTTGTGTGGTGTGTACATGTGAGAGAGAAAGAGAGAGAGAATACGTTCATGTGTGTGTGTGTGTGTGTGTGTGTCAGAAGGAGAGGAAATCAGTGAATCATATTTCATTAGAGCACTCCTCATTGTCATTGTGCATTGTGCATGGTGCTGGAGGCTTTTTGTGGATTTGTAAGAAAACACCTTTTTAACCTGCATTCAGCTGAAAAGCACTGCCAGAGTGGAAATCCTGTGTTAATTAAATTCACTGCTTCATTTTAAGTAATTGCATCTATAATTAAAAGCAATTAGGCAAGCAGGAGAGGTGTGTACTGAGGAATAGACACACTCTCAGAATGGCATGCATGAAAGACTCATGAGGATGTGTTGTCAGTGGTCGGCAGTCTCTGTGATGCGAAGGTAATGCCTGCCATATACCCTTCCCTCCCTCTCTCTATCTCTCTTTCTCTCTCTTCCTCTCTCTTTTCTCTCCTCCTCTCTGAGAATAATGGTGATGGAGTCTGTTTGTTTTGAGCCACTTGCTCACTTGTGCTAATAAATCCCAGCAGTACATTAGACATAGTCAAGCAGAGTAACTTATCAGAGCTGCTGGTGACTGTTTCTTTCAAGGTAATTTGAGCAAGAGACTGATGTGTTTTCCTCAGTGAGTCGTGTGTTCAGGGCTCCTCGTCTTCTTTTCCACAGCTCCTGATTTACAGGGTGGGGCTGGTTTTGGTGCATAGTGCACCCCCTCGATCTTCCCGACCCAGTGTCCTCAACGCACAAAGCAACACACAAAGAGAAGAGACACAGCATTCACTGCCTTTCACGCATCTTACACGTCTCACAGCTCTGTGTGGGAGCTCTGCCATACAACTCTTAGAGACTCATACCTGATTGAGGTCAGTCTAGGAGAGATATTATAACAGGGGCTGAGAGACGTGTACAAAGATAGCAAAGATAGTCATGTTTATTCCAAATGGGGGTATTTGTGTGTATGTGTGTGTGTGTGTGTGTGTGTGTGATAGAAACAGAGAGAGAGTGTGTGTGTGAGAGAGAGAGAAAGAGTGAGAGTGTGCATGTGTGTGTGTGTGTGTGTGTGTGCATAAGTCAGTGTGTGTGTGTGTGATTGAGCGTGTGTGGGTGTGTGTGTGAGAGTGAGTGTATGCATGCGTGTGTGTGCGTGAGTGTGTATCTGTAGCAGTGATACATGGCACCTTATCTGAATGATGGAGCATGAGGTGCCTGTGTTGTCGAGGCTTGCAACAACATCCCCCCCAAAAAAGAGACTCAACTGAGCCCTGCCACAGTGCGTAACAACCCTAAACAAACCAACACTGCCAACACTGTTCTGTAGTGCCATGGAGGACAGTCTGCATCAGCCTTTGTTGTCCTCTCTAGGTCCACATCACAGCCCTGTGCGTTTTATGTCACCATTTAGAAGGAACCTGTTTATTCCCAAGCATGATTGACTACTGAGCCTTGAGAGAGAATTGAGCCCAACTACCCTCCTGCACGTCATAAGCAGTGATTTGATGTCAAACAGAATAAAGGAGGGAGAAAGGGAGGGCACACAGAGAAAGAGAGAGAGAGAGAGAGAGGTGGCATTGACAGAGCGAGAGAGAGAGAGAGAGAAAGAGAGAGAAATGGATGAATGATTCACTGCATGAAAGCATGGATGAACACAGGCTATTGAAGAGTGTAGAGGTGCTATTTGGCATTTAAATTGTGTATCCGTAAATGTGTACCCACATGAGTTATATGTGAGGACTGTTGTTACAGTATCTGTGTGTGTGTGCACCTGTGTGCATATGTGTGTGTCTTAATGGCTATTTGTTTGTGTGTGTGTGTGTGATTTTTTTTTTTTGTTTATGTTTGTATGTATGCGTATTATTGTGTGTGTGTGTGTGTGTGTGTGTGTGTGTATGGCGAGCGGCTTGCTGAATCTGGTGCACTGGTCTGGCTTTTTATCAGTCCAGAGGATGAGAGGATAATTACACACCTGACAGAGGCTGATAAACAGCCTTGGCTGGCCGTCCGGCCCACACCACCACACTGCCGCCTCTGTCACTGCCATCACCACCATCACTGCCATCACCACCATCACCGCCATCACCACCATCACCACCATCACCGCCATCACCGCCATCACTGCCATCACTGCCATCACTGCCATCACTGCCTCCTTTGCTTCGCACCCGTGCCTCTTTACGTACGGCTGCACCACGTCTTTAGCCCCGTGTGTACCGATGCACTTTTACAGCTGATTCCAGACACCTGCAGAGCATGACAAACACATTCACAGGAAGAGACCCAGACAAAAAAAGATATAGAATATTAAACTCATCTCATAAAGCTATTTCTCCCACCCTACCCTACCTGTCCATTTTTTTTGTTGCTATCTGCAGTGGTAATGTTTGGGAAGTGTCTGATCTATGCGATCCCCAGCACGGCACTGTATACAGCGGTGGACTTTCCACTGACCGAAGGGAGTTTAAGGACGTGAGAAAGTGCCAGTTTGAATAACAAATCCATTATGTGCACTTTGCAGAATCAGCAGGGAACAACTACAACTACACCAAGAACAACAATAAAACAAAGCTAGACGGATTATGTACAAAGGCTTGGCTGCAAGGCCTACCTGACCTGCTTATTGCCATTGGATTGTTTCATAATTTACTAAGTCTTCATTTTGGAGCCTTTGAGAGCATTTAGAAATGAGGAGAGTAAGCAGTCTTGGCTCTCTCCCTTTGGTAATTATAAAACAGTCCCATGCGTTAGGCGCTTTAAGGAAATTGGTTGGTAAGAGATTCTAATAAGGAATCCAAATGTGTGAAATTTAATCATTTTTTTGTTTAAACTCCCAGAGAGGAGCTTTTAAAGATCAAAGAGTGAATTGAGTGAAAAAATAAATAAATAAAAAAAAGGCAAGTAATTCATTTTACCTTTTTCTATTACCTGGAGCAGCAACAGGATAAGAAGATGCCCACTGCCGAGATTTTTATTTCTTTCTTTTTTATCAGATCTTATCCCTCCAGTGGATATCCATTTACCTTCTGTGATATCAGCATAAGCAGTTTTGATATACAGTATTTCTCTCCTCCGCCTTCATTATGGCAGCCTACCCTCCTCTCGCCTTGGCGAGCTGCCCACGGCAATCACGTCTTATCCACTCAGTGACGTTCTGTCGGCCTCCATAGTGGATAAAACACACACCTTGTTGAAAATGAGATGTATTGGGTGATTCTTTTGAGCTTAAAGTGTGACACACTGCTGAGTCTCACTGGATTATAAATCCCCATACAGCGTGGGTCTACTTTCAGCGGAGAAACTCGGGTTTAAACCTTGGAGGCTACCGCTGCTCAGCCCACTTAAGATTGCAGCTATGTTTGTCTTCAGATGCACGTGGTGCCCACCGGCTAGCTATCAGTTCACATTTGTCCGCACATTGGTGGGTTATCCACACCTTTCAAGATCTAACTGGACAAATGACTTCAACCGCATTCAAACAGACACAACATCGCCAGAAACAGCCCAAACTTTTCACGGGGTCTGGCTGCCCACTCTGATTTAGCTCTCCTGGCACAGCATGGCACACAGCTATGGAACGAGGCCCTTGAGCCTTTTTTGCACACACTCAAGATTTGCATGTTTGCACTTTATTCTCCTGGCCTGTCTGTGTGCATTCGACTCAAGCCAGCTAGGCTTCTTTCAGCCTCTCAGCCTCTCCTGTGTTTTATCGCTCCATCTCCTCTCTCTCTCTCTCTCTCTCTCGCGCGCACGCGTTCTCTCTCTCCCCAGCCAGAGTTACTGACCTCCAGGGAATGTTTCTCAAGACAAATGTAACGTTTCACTGGCTGCCTGCACCTTAAAGGGGTGTTGGGTTGAGATGACCCAGCGGTGCAGGAGAGAACGAAAGTGTGTGTGTGTGTGTGTGTATGTGTATGTGTGTGAAAGAGAGAAAGAGAGAGGGTGAGAGGGAAGGAGAGAATGAATGAGAGACAGATGGTAGAGGAGTGGAGATTCCTCTGACCTGGTCTCCAGGGACAGAGAGTGTGAAAAGCTTCAGAGTAAGTGTGGCAGGACTATTGAAGACTGAATGCACGCGTGTGCACATACACATGATCTCACACACAGACACACACACACACACACAAACCTACATGCACACACACATACACATACACTAACAACAACACAGACTGCATAAGCAAACTTGAAATAAACTTGAATTAAATCCCAGCAATAAGATAACTCTGCAAGATAGGCAAAAACACACACACACACGTGCACACAAACACACACACACACACACACACACACACACACACACACAGACTCACATACACACACACATAAAACACTCTCCCATAAGAGGGAGGAATCACCTTAAGCCTCAGGTCAAGGTCCATTAATGACCTGAGCTGTTCATTTAGAGGAGGCACTGAACTCAATCAGGGGTAAACAAAGCCTCCATTAATGAAACGCACACAAAGTGGCAGGCCTGGCAAGTGAAGCGGCCATTTTGATCCTGTCGTCCTTGGCCCCCGTGTACGTCTAAGCATGTGTGTGTGTGTGTGTGTCAGAGAGAGAGAGCCACCGCTGGCCCCAGTGCTGCTGATTGCCAGTCCCGCTCCAGCTGACTAATGACTGCATTGTGCCCGTGTCTGAAAGGTTCTGAAAGAGCTGCACAAGGTGCTCTGTTGTTCTCTTGGAGTCTATTGTTCACACCGAAAATAATGTCTTATTCCCCCCCTCCCAAAAAAGCACCGAAAACACAGGAGAGGGAATAATGGTGTATGTGTGTGTGTGTGTGTGTGTGTTTGTGTGTGTGTGAGAGAGAGAGCGAGGGAGAGAGAGAGAGAAGGAGAAATGAAGAAAGAGAGAGTGTCTATGTGTTTCTATATGAAATAGACAGTGAGAGAAAGAGAGTATTTGTGTACGTTTGTGTATGTGTGTGTGTGAGAGAAAGAGAGAAAGAGCATTTATGTGTCTGTATATGAGATAGAGTGAGAGCAAGAGAGTATTTGTGTTTGTGTGTGTGTGTGTGTGTGTGTGTGTGTGTGTGTGTGTGTGTGAGAGAGAGAGAGAGAAAGAGAGAGAGGGAGAAATGAAGACAGATAGAGTATTTATGTGTTTTATGAAATAGAGAGTGAGAGAAAGAGAGTATTTGTATTTGTGTGTGTGTGTGTGTGAGAGAGAGAGAGAGAGAGAGAGAGAGAGCGAGAGAGAAAAGGGAAGGCTAAAGGAGAGAGAGAAGACAGAGCACAGCTACTCCATGAGGCAGCCTAAGCAATAAACTGCGTGACGATAGAAACATGCTGAAAATGTGCTGCTCTCACTCTGTGTTTAATCTCTCTTATTGATCCCTCTCTCCGCGCGGCGTCCAGGGACTCGGAGGAGAGGAGCCCGCAGGCCGGTGGCCCAGGGGGAGCTGCAAGGTGAGATTATCTACGGCCATTAAAAGCCTGTTCTCTCTGTTTGCTCTGTTTGTGACTAGTGCAGGGGAGGGGCAGACTCCGCAAGACCCCATGAGGAAACAGGTGTTATGATGGGCATGAAGGACAACACTCCAGGTGTCTCCTACATGGACACTGTGGTATTAGTCTCTGTGGAAGTCACATGTCAAGCGAGTCCACAACTTTCCTTGTGTGTATGAGTGTGTGTGTGTGTGTGTGTGTGTGTGTGTGTGTGTGTGTGTGACTGGTGTTGCAGCTGCCATTGCCAACATGTCTTCACTGTTTCCTAAGATGAACCATAGTAATTTATTTATTTACTTTCTTTCTTTTTTTTTTTTTGGTGTGTATGTGGTATGTGCATCTGCAGGGGGAAACTACAAAGATGTGGGGGGTGGGGGGGGCAAAGGCACAGGCAGGGCTGCAGAGGAACATCATGACTCAAACACAATGCCCCCAGGCCTTCCCATCATGACACGCTTAAGACTACTCTACAGGAG
>PYXC01000046.1:1960000-1970000 GCA_015244755.2 Tenualosa ilisha
TTCATTGTATCAGAAAGCACTTTTTGCTTACTTTTGAGCATGTATGTATGTTTCTCAAAGACACACAATCAGAAAGAAACAGTTTGCATAGGTACTTCATCAAAGCATGCGTGATAGGCAGCAAAAAGCAATCTTCCTCTCTGCCACGGTAGGTGTGGCACCGCACACACTGTGTGTCTGAAGGAAGACTATTGAAATGTTTTGACAAATCATGGTTGTGGTAAATAAGGTAACGCTTTCGAGTCGCTGTTGAATTTTCCCTTTGTGCTTCTCAGCTATTGACTCAGCAGATGGGAATGTGCTATCAGCGGTATTACGCTCAGAATATTTCTCTTTAGCGCTGCAAAAGGTCACAAAACTAATTAACCTTGCTCTGTAAGGATCAACTGGGAGGTTTGCCTCTCTCTCTCTCTTTTTTCATCTGCACTTTCTCATATATACAGTACATTCATTTACAGAAACTCATGGTGCCAATAGCACAATCTGATAAACAAAATATCTCGCACACATTAGTGTATGCAGAATTCACGCTCTCATTTACATCTCTATGTCAATGGCCCCAGGTAAAAATGGCAGACAGTCTCTCTGAAGGTCAGGTATGATCCCTGACTTGATGCAACCACCCTTTTAATCAATACATCTTAGTATCAAACTGTGGAGTCTGTTAACTAAACTGAAAAGACAGCACAAAATCAACATTGCCTCTGGAGGACCATCTTAAAGTACAGGTGTTGAAAACAACATAATTAAAAGACACTATAACAGATATTTCAGTCCTCTGGTAATATGACCTGAACCTTTCTAATTATGTTGTTCATTTAACAACATTAATTGCATAAATCTTCAGACAAAGCACAGTGTGTACTTGAAGCATAGACCTTGATAAACAAAGTGCAAAGAAGTCAACTCAGTGACTACAAAGTCACACACACAGTACAGTGATCAAAATAAAACTAATTAAGTCAGAGACAGAGCTAAAAAAATTCTCTACGATGAAATTCAAACACTCAAAATGGGTTATAACTGATTTTTTTTCTTTTCTTTATCTTTTTTTTCCTCCTACAGAGACAACAAACTTTGTGTGAATGCCCACTGATATGTCAGCAGAAGGAACTTGCTGCATTCCCCACCGGACAAGCCCCCCTAGTTGCACTCGCTCGCGACAGATGGAGTGCTAATGTGGGTCCGTCATGTCCCAATTATTGAGAATGTAAAGCAGGAAGAGTGTGTTAAATTGACTAAAAAGCCAGCCAATGTGAGCATGGAGGCATATGATTGTGCTGGCGACATGAACAAAATGGCCGCTGGAGAAATGGGATGATTCGTAGGCAAGAATTTGTTGTTATTAGTTTCTTTTTCCTCCTTTCTTCATTTTTTTCTTTCTTTTTTTTGTCGCTTTAGAAAACTTTGAATGCAATGTGCTTACTGTTGCACATGGCTTTCTTGGACGAGGTGGGGTTTGTTGCCATCTCCATACGTAGCCCATACAGCTTCTCAATCCTATCTCCGTTTCCATGCTGTTTGGGCAGGCCAAGAAGTGGTGGCGTAGCGGTTAAGGAACCTGTTACTAGCCTGGAAATTGGGGGTCAGAATCCTGGCTGCCACCGTTTTGTGCCCTTGACCAAGGCACTTAACCCTAAGATGCACTAGGAGAGACTGGCTCTGATGTAATTGACAGTTGACAACTGTGAGTCGTTTTGGATTAAAGTGTCTGCTAAATGCATAAATGTAATGTAGATGTGTCCAACTCCATTGATATCCAACTTAAATATGAAGAGATCACTTAGAAAGCTGAGCACGGAAAAGCCATCGAACCTGATGGAGAAGGGCATGATTATGCTGTAAGTTTTCATGTGCTAGTTTGCCAAACAATATTTGACAAGTTTTTGTTGCTTGCACTGCTTATTGTTTTCAGATGGCTTACACATTTGTTTGTTTTGAGAGGACAATTACACCTAAAGGAATCGAATAGGAGAGGGATGCGCTCATTCAGATAATGACAACAATCAGTGATTTGCCAGGCAGAGTTTAATGCTTCTTACAGACGATAACTACCCTGCTCTAAATCTTCTTACACAAACTTTGTTTGAGATGTGATTGTTTGTAATAATATTACTTAGTGATTTGAAACTTGCCTATGAATGTCACACACATGATTGTTGTGTGAAACCCTCATGCTGACATATTGTCTATAAAGCTGATCACAAAGTAGTTTCCACTAGAAGCATTATCCTCTTCCCCTCAGGCCAGAAAGGGTCACTGTCAAATAAGCAGGATCAAATAAGCATAAATCTCCCTATACACTGGCCAAGATCAGTCTCTGAATCAGACCATCAGTACAACTGTTTCGCATCTCATTCTTGTTTTCAAGGCACGACGGTTCCCTCAGTGTATCGTTAAAGACGGCACAAAAGACGGCATTGTGAGCCTGTCACCCTTCATTTAGCACCCGAAAGAAAGCGACATTTTTGAAATGTAGTCCACGCCTCTGGAGGCGACATTAACCGGGAGCCAGTAGTGACTGAGAGATCACAGTCCCTGTGATGCACACCGCAGCTGACGAGGGACCGGTCGTCTTTCTCAAGTTCACATGAAGGCGCGGCCCTGATAAGAGAGTCATATGCAGTCGCCTGCAGTTAGGGTTTTGAAAGACAAGGCACAATTAAAAAAAATGATAGCATATGTTTTCAAACCACAAACAATGGCTTGAACAATGGAATACTCTCCCACATTTCTCTCTCTCTCACACTCTCTCTCTCTGTGTCTCTCGCTTTCTCTCTTAATATTTCTATATTTCTTCCTCTGGTTTCATTTTTTTTTCTTCTGATTCTTTCCTGAACTGTTTACATCCAATAATCTCACATATATCCTTAAATTGCATTCCTATTTTACTGTACGTTTAGCATAGAGTAGATTTCCACTCAGGGAGGTTTTTGCTTGCTTTAATAGTAATTAATATACAATCTATCCCCCACCACCCAACACTCACACACACACCCTTACATACCCACCCACATTTTCAAGAGCATTCAGATTTTGTGGTTAGCAAGGAGCTGTTTTAATTAGTCACAGTCCCCCTCCAACACACACACACCCACACCCACCCACACACACACCTTTCCCCTACTCCCACCCATCCACCAATCACGACCTTTTACATCACTCCTCCTCCTCCACCTCTAATCCTCCTCGCTCTCCTTTTGTAATACAAATAAAGTTTATTACATCATTACACAATTCCCTCGTTTCAGCACTCAGCGGGCTCCAGCTATCTGGGGCGGCATGCTAATGTTAACAAATGTTTCACTTAGCACCGTTCAGTCCCAGGCTCTTAACGAGAGCTCTGGGCCTCGTGACAGCGCGATGGAGAAGACTTGCTGCGACCTCCGCCAGTGAGGGAAATAAGCTTTTATCTGGCACTGGGCTTTTTTTTTGCTTGTGCAAGACAAGAATGAGCAGCTCCTCAAACAGCTACCTCTAATGAATGTTGATATTGTGGTCTACTGCGCAGAAGCATTCGCATCTGTTTCCCTTCATGAGGGCGAGACAGGCAGTTGATTATTGGTGACAGAACTATGACAAGAAAATTCTAGGGTAAGATGGGTTGTGTTTCTGCGTTGCAGATAAGTTTGATTTATGACACACCTCCATAAAGTCGCTGTCCTCTCTCTCTCCCCAAGCTTCCGGATGTGGCTGTACATGTGTGTGTGTGTGTGTGTGTGTGTGTTTGTATTTGTCTTGCTCACCAGATCTACTTCAGTTCACCTCTTCACCTGCAGAGGGCGCTCATGATGTCCGTTACTGCGAGAGCTCTGTCTCACGCAATAGATAACTAACAAAGGCCCGTGCAAGCACCAGACGTCCAACTGCTTCCCCTTTCCCTTCACCATTTACCACTGATAGGCCGTGTGTGTGTGTGTGTGTGTGTGTGTTGGGGTGGGGGGTTGTGGCGTCGTAGTGTTCCTAGAAGCTGGCTGAGGATGAGCGGTAAGAGGGATTTGCTGTAAGCTCGCACTGAGCATGAATGGACAGCAGGCTTATTGAGACAGGGGCTGCACTGCAGGACCCGCATAGCATTCTCTTTCTCTCTCTCTCTCTCTCTCTCTCACTCACTCAGCCAGTCAATAAGAAACACACACGCTCTCTTGCTCTCTTGCTCTCTTTCCCTCTCAGTCACACACAAATACACACGCACGCAGGCGCACACAACAGAATAAGGGTAAAAAAGCCAAACTGCCCTTGATTAATTTTCTTATGTGATATACAGGCTGTTCTGTACCTCTTATTATGATCTTGACATTTTAGTCTGCACACTTCAGCAACAATATGATCTGTATGCTCCACACGATCCATGTTTTCCTCCTCTTCAAACTGACTTGTGAACTCTATAGGCCTATGCAGTATAGAAGAACAACATTCCTGGTCACACTAGCGCTAGACTCATGCTAGCTTCCCCTGATTGTGTTAGCCCAGGAACTGAATTAATTGGTTGTTCATTAGACAACTGATCTAATAAGCCCTCTAAACGGTTCCCTCTGACAGACCTGCGATCACTTGCGCAGAAGAATATGGCGAGGTATTTAAAGCACCTGTCGCACCTCGAGAAGCTCGATCATACCATGGAAAGAATTAATTGGTCTTAATGACAGCTAACTTGCACATTGTTTGAGTGGGCCAGTGCAGCCATGGTGTTAATTCAGCACAACAGCGAGGCTGTTGGAGGACTCGCTTTAATGAGGACCACAGGGCTGGAGAATACGCACCTGTCAGTCGTTTTGTCGGAGCATGAAGAATCGAATATGCAACTCACCGCCACTGCAACAGGTACATATGGAGCGGCCCTAACCAGCAGAAAATAGCTAGTTTCCAGGCAGAAACGTCAAGAAAAGCAGCCAAGCGGATTGGTAGGTGGGGTGCTTTTGTGCTTGTTAGTTTCACCAAGAATCCGTCATATGGAATTGAAGCAACAGGTCATACAACACCTGCATGAATTATTTCAAGCTATTCTGTGCTCTTTAGGCAAGCTTTGTTAGATAATATCTTTCACGGCTTTCATTGAAGTTAGCCTATTATACAACAAAACTTGCCCCAGGAACACAAGCTGCATAAGATGAACATGTCATGGGGAGAAGCAAAACATGCTGCCAAAGACTGCATATCATGGAGAGTGTTCACTGAAACCTTATGTCCCATAATAATCATCGATACTCTTTTGAGGGAAATTTGGGCTCTGCATTTAACCCAATTGTGATGTACGATTAGTGAAACACACACAGTGAAGTGAGGTACACACTAACCCAGAGCAGTTGGCTGCTTGCTATAGGGGCATCCAGGGAGCTGTGAGGGGCTAGGTGCCTTGCTCAAGGGCACCTCAGCCATGGTCCACTGGTCAGGGATTGAATCAGCAACCCTTTGGTTATAAACCCAAAGCCCTAACCAGCTGCCTTTACAGCACCTGAAAAGGAGCAAGTCAGTAATATCTTTTTCATAACTTTGTGCAACTGCTGAAGTTCCATACGTGGCCCTTTCCACCTTGGCCCTTGCCAAGACTCATCACGTGTAGCTTAATCCTCTGCCTTCACACTGGGAGACGCTTGCTTTAGTGTTGGCTCCAAAGGCCCAGATTCAATGGTGAACTCCATACTGTAAGTGAGTTGATAAAGGGTATTCCAATCCTCACTTTCCCTGTAAAGGCAAAGGTCATACCAGCCATGTTTTTTTTTTTTCATTTCTTTTTTCTGCAGTGAAAGAAATCAATAGGCATTAACCTGGCAAGCCATGGCAGGGTTAGGAGGTTATGAGGCAGTATGTTCACAGCTCACATATGGTGCATCTGTAATGCAAAGTCAATGAAAGCATGTCTTGTATCGCAGTTAACACAGACACAGTGGCTTTCTCCACCTGGGCTGTGGACTAAAATGTCAAGGTCACCCTTGCGTGGGTAGAAATTGGCCCCTGCATCCCTGCATGTTATGTTCTCTCTCTCTCTCTCTCTCTCTCTCTCTCTTTTTCTCACTCTCTCTTTTTCGTAGTTGCTTTCTCCATCCTGCAGAGCGGCAAGCTCTCCATCTCCAGGAATGCGAGCACTCTTCAGGCCCGCCACCCCTAACACAGACTGAAATTAGCCAGCTAAATATATCTGATAAAGAGGCTGTGGCCCATCACAAGCTGTCAGAAGACATTAAAGTCCTCTCTCGCCGTGACCCCCCTCCCTCTGAAATGTAGCGTGCGTGCACACACACACGCACACACGCTGCCTATACACACAAACTCTCTCGCTCTCTCTCACTTGCCTACACAGACACACATACACACACACACACACACACACACACACACTAACTGCCTATACACACAAACACTCTCTCTGTCTCTCATTACCTACACACACACTTCCACACACAAATGACTGTTTAATCACTGGCACAGACTGTATCCCCCTTCTTCTTTACAGTGTCTTTATTGCAGAGGGATGGAGAGGAGGAGGGAACTTTGACACACGGGAGCTTCGGCACTCCTGCAGTGGATGAGCAAACATATAACTCTTCTCTACATTTACAAGGTCCCCTCTCACAGCCCAGGCTACAGATGGACACTGCCTGGGAAGCTTTGACTCAAACACAGGGAGACAATAGCGTTACAAACATGCAGGCACTTCAACCTCACACACACACACACACACACACACACACACACACACACACACACACACACGCATAAATACATACACACACTCAAACACACACAACCAATCACACAGAAACACATAAAAACACTCAACAACAGGTATAGTACGTGTAGGCATGCATTAGTAAATGCACGATGAAATATGAAACATGTATGAATAAACAATACACAAACAAATACTGTCACACATGGGGCCTTTTCTGGGATATTTGAGACACTTTTCTTTCCCTAAACCCTAAGCCCTCAGACACTTACAGTAAAACTAACTCAATGGGACTATGGGAAATTGAACTGAAACGTATGGCCTCATTCAGTTAGCACTAACTGCTGATTTGCTATTCGGTTTATGTTATACCAAATGTTGAAGTCAATTACTATAAAGGCAGCTTTAATCTCTGAGGGTTCAGGGCTAAGGGTCAGGGGGCACATTGTGATTCTACCACTCTCACATTAAGTGACTGGTCCAATGCATCTCAAGGGTTATCAGGTGGCCCTGTTGCATCTTTTTACAATGCTGTAGTCGTGAGTTCACATCTCCAGGGGGCTCAACAGAGTGACATATGCTATAAATAGGCCCAAACTTTTTAATGTCTTTGACCTTTAAAGTAAACAGCGGACTTTTTATCTGACATATTTTTCAAAACATCAGCCTTCAACTACAAAGCGCTTTTGAAAGTCAAGATGATTATTTAGCCACGATATGGAAAATAGACTAGGGCCAAGTCAAGTTTCAAAAAAGTTTGTGTGTTATGTTTGTGTGTGTTTGCAATTGCCTCATCAAGCAAATAGCATGCATGTTAAAAGAAGAAGAGAGAAGCGGGAAAGAAAAAAAACATCTCTGGTCTTCGCTGTTTGTTTAATTAAAAACCTTTGTATCGTTTCATCTCTGCCTTTCTGGCTTTGAATTAGTTTTTTAGGGACACACAGCTGAGGCTGGATAAAAAAAAAAAAAAGCAAAAGGAAAAAAAAAATCTTGCCATCAAAGACGGAGGGGTTCGCCAGTGGATGAG
The DNA here is from genome assembly GCA_015244755.2 of Tenualosa ilisha. Taxonomy (NCBI): domain Eukaryota; kingdom Metazoa; phylum Chordata; class Actinopteri; order Clupeiformes; family Clupeidae; genus Tenualosa; species Tenualosa ilisha. Next base: position 1,967,698 of record PYXC01000046.1, read on the forward strand.
CCAGCCCCTTTCATCGGTACCTAACAACAGACACACAGCTCAATTAAGGGGCTTCAGTCAAGTTGGGCACGGTGCAAAATCAAGCCTTCAATCAGCACCTTTGAAACACCATCAGTGATGCAGAGCATGTCCAGACCACCAAAAAGGCACTGATGGCTGTATTGCCTTTGCCTGGGAGGATGCATGGGGGAGATGATCTGGGAGGAGGTGGAGGTGGTAAGGAGAGGGGTGGGGTTGGGGGTAGCAGGATAGAGGAAGTGGCTTAAGATAGAGCTTTAGCTGCTAGCGGATAGCATTAGGGCAATGGCTTCTTTCTCAGGTGCCTGCCATGACACCTAGATGAAGCCGGTGGCAGCACTTTGGTTTCAAGTCATTCGCTTCCCAGGCAAAGCCTTCCTGCAGGCACCGCAGGGGAGACGAATAGGCAGGGTCCAGCGATGCGACCGCAATTTGACCAATTCTATTTATCTCTTTCGTCAGTTTAAGCAACCGATATTCTTCCTTTCTTTCTCTTTTTTCTGTCTTTTGTTATTTCTACCTCTTTTTTTTCTTTCTTTCTACCACCTGTCGTTCTACCTCTTTCTTTCTACCACTTTCTTTCACTGTATACTGAGGTAATTCCAGGCTTTGCATTCAAATCAATAGAGGTGTTTGAGCGTTGTGCATTACGTAAGCCGAGAGCAGCGTCATCTTCGACCTCTTCTCTCTTTTGAACAGGAGAGAGGTTAATGAAAATGCAGGCCCATTCCTCGTCTGCAGGTTTTTTTTTTTTTTACCTGCCTTAGAAGTGGAAACCCCCACTGACTTCTCCCATGAATATCTCCCGGCCGGCTTTGAGTTCAGAGCAATGCTGGAAAGATCATCAATTTTCATGCCTCCCACTTAGAACATTGTGTGAAAGTGTGGATCAAGGCGAACTTGATTAGAAAGAGGAAGAAAGATACTGAGTATGAGTGTCAGATGAAATTAACTATTCTTTGAGAGAAAAATTGCGATGTTATATAACTCTTTAATTTTCTTTTTTTCCTGTCTCTTTTTGTGGACATGGATGGGGGTTGTATGGGAGTTTGTGTCTCCATGTGTGTATGAGCAAAGCAAAAGGCCTCGGTTGGTCTGCCTTGCAAAGGACAGCTTATCTTTTTCTAATGACTTTTGTACATAATTTATACCCAGCATCTGTTGTTATGCAAGCTTAATTTTCCCCCTGATTCACTGCCAAGAGCAAAATCTCAGAAAGTGGCATAAACATGTTTCATTTTAATTTTTATTTCAAAGCCCCCCTCTTCCTCTCTTGCATATGTGTGTGTGTGTGTGTGTGTGTGTGTGTGTGCTACCCTCTCCACTTCTGAAGGAAAGATGCTCTAAATATATGCTTTGACATGCATGGCAATTAAATTAGTGTTTAAAATAGCTGCAACCTCTTTCCACTGTCGCTTAGCCGAGAACACCCCTTCAAGATCAAGGCGACATGAAAGCACTCTCTAAAATTTTTCATTAATATTTCCTTAAAACAGATTAGAGAATTAGCTTGTCAACCATATATCCTATTGGTCTCATAGCACCAGCTCGGTAGGAGCCTATTTTAGAGGTCCTGTCGTTTGTGTACAAAGGGTGAGACTGCATAATTAATTTAGGATTACACACCCACGCCGGATTATCTTGGTCAGCAAGAAACACACATCAATCCTCACTCTACTGGAGACTAGTTCAACCTTTTCCAGAGTAATTTATTCAGCCCAAGCCCAGCCGATATGACCCTTAAGTAGTCCTATGAGTCTGTCTCCTCGCTAGTCAACCTCGGGGGCTGCTGGAGGAAGTGATCAGTTTCCTGTCGAGGAGCAGCATGCTTTCTTGTCTATACACACACACACACACACACACACACACACACGGGAGACGCACATCTTGGCATATACACAAGCCTGCCCACATTTACAAAGTGGAGGAAGAAAATCACGCACACACACACACACAAAGAGGTGGAGGAAAATCACACACACACACACACACACACACACACACACACATGCTAGGGGCAGGTAGGCAACAGTAGGTCAGGCCACAGATGGCTGGGTGTTGCCAGAGTGGGCGACAGCACACAAGCGTTTCCTTCGCTGCCATTACTCAAAGGCGCTATTATCACATCGACACAAATGACTGCATCATGGAACGTCTCCATATCGGCCCGTCTGTATTAATATTCTGTCAGGGGCTGCAGCTGGAACCCATAGAAAATCACCATCCTCTTCAAAGCAGAATAAATGATGACCATTCTGGCACCGGAATTTATTTTGACAGTTTTA
>PYXC01000046.1:1975000-1980000 GCA_015244755.2 Tenualosa ilisha
AGAGGACTGAAATAATAATAAAAAAAAGAATTTGCAGCTTTAATCCATAAATTCATACCTTTTTTCTGAGAAAGACAAGTGTTTCAGTTAATTAAATGAGATGATGACTAGACCTGGCATCGTGTTCTGGCCTCCAAATGCTCACACGCAGAGACTTTCAATACAAAGCTTTTTTTTTTTTGGCAGGAGCTTTCTAGCTATCAACACCACTGTGCTGTGTGTGTGTGTGTGTGTGTGTGTGTGTGTGTGTGTGAGAGAGAGAGAGAAAAAGAAAGAAACAAAAATAAATTTGCTGCTTGCAGTAAGCAAGCTTAGATGGCCTGGAGAATTGGACAGTATGAAGAAAGTAGTCTGTGTTTCGACATCGCCGAGGTGAACGAGACAAGGGATGGAGTAGATTGTTTTGATATTGGAATTCCGGGCCATGCCAACAGGGGTCAAGGGAGGTGGATGCCGCTGGGAATTCTGATGCTCCTGATCCGAGAAACTCACCGCTACAGATTCAATTATCGTTAGACAATTCCTGGAAAAAAACAAATACACATACACACACTCCAAAAGGGATCATTTGTTTTAATTTCTGAGATGGCTAATCATGGTGTTTGTGTCTATGTGTGTGTGTGTCTGCACGATTGCTTACATGTGTAGAATACAGAATTACCTGCTGGCAGTCTATGAGTGCCAGTGTGTGAGATGTTTGTTTTTCCATCTCTGCAGGAAGGCGTTTACCTTACTCAAATCTTCTCCCGATGTTGAAGCAAATGACACAAACACACAAACACACATGCACGCACACAAACACACATGCACACATGCACATGCAAACACACAAATACACATGCACACACACAAACACACATGCACACACACAAACACGCATGCACACACACAAACACGCTTTAAATAACGAATGATGAGGAGAGTGTGACGTTGGGGTCAAAAGTTAGTTTACAGTACCGAGGCTGGGGGGTGAGTGGGTGGGGATTGGGTGCAGGAGGGTGAGAGAGTGGTGTCCATTGTCCAAATATCCCAGCTGGGCAGAAATTCAAGCCGTCAGCCCCTCCTCATTCTCAGCCCCTGCTGCTGAAGAATGCATGACAGCCTCCTTATCTTGTCTACTTGGTTTGGCTTGAAGCACTACCCAGCCCGACCCCACGCCACCACACCCACTCAACCTCTAAGCAGATGCATTTGGTGTAGCAGTGTTAATGTATATGTGCTATACTGAGAGCTTCTTTCACTCAGTCACTCCATTTAGCTCACTGGTTGTACTTTTATTCTATGCTATTGTACTGCCCCTGTCTTTACCTCTCTCTCTTTATGTCTCTCTCTCCCTCTCTCTCTCTCTCTCTCTCTCTCTCCTACTGCCTTCACCTCTCTCTCTCTCTTTCTCTCTCTCTCCCTTCTACTGCCTTCACCTCTGTCTCTCTCTCCCTCTCTCTCTCTCTCTCTCTCTCTCTCACCTACTGCCTTCACCTCTGTCTCTCTCTTTCTCTCTCTCTCTCTCCTACTGCCTTCACCTCTGTCTCTCTCTCCCTCTCTGTCTCTCTCTCTCTCTCTCTTCTACTGCCTTCACCTCCATCCCTCTCTTTCTCTCTCTCTCCTACTGCCTTCACCTCTGTCTCTCTTTCTCTCTCTCTCTCTCTCTCTAACACACACACACACACACACTCAGACACACACATTATCATATGCACAGTTGAACATTCACATTTGCAGACACATTTTGCATGGCTTGCATTTTCTATCTGTATATCCTAAGGGAATGTTGCCACACTTACATTCACATACGCGCCTGCACACACACACACACACACACACACACACACACACACCTCTAAGATAACTTAAGCTTGAATCATGAGCAAGGATAAAAGTTGACAGAAGCTGGTTGGTTAGAACAGATCTCCCCTGTGTTTTGAGTATTCCCCTGGGTCTTTAATAAAGAAAAAAGTCAAATATTTCATTTGATTTAAAATTATATTATTTGTCTCCCAAAGGTATTATTTTTTTCCAGAGGTGATCCATCTGTCTCTATCTCTACTGTTGTCATTATACCTCTCCTCCTGGAGACAACGGCAAATATTTTCAAACTATAGACAGCTTTCTCCACACAGTCCATCCATTTGGTCCCAAACGATAGACTGTTCACTCTTTGTATTACTCAAACGAGGTCTAAATCTCCCGAGCTCTGCATCATCACTTGAGAGGAAGGATGAGCTGTGATCAAATACTAAGGAATGTCTGTTTTTTATTTTTTCAGCGGAGTACAAGCATCAGCAATGTTATATTTATGAAACCGCCAATTTGTATGTTTGAACTGTGGTTACATTTCTCTGTGATGTCCATTTATTTAGTCTGGCCAATTGTAAACAGACCAATAGTTCAAAGAAACTTTTCAGTCTTTATTTTGGCCAAATGGCTGATGAAATGTCCTTGTCTGTATCAGGCTCACTGCTACAGTCAGATAATAGGCATGCTTTTTTCAGTGGTATGTGGTGATCAACAGCGTGTTGGAGCCCTTGATATTTTGAAATTTCTGGCCTCCTTGGATTGTAGACATTCTTTCATCAAACTGTCTTTATTAGTCAGACAGGATTTCATCTCTCAACCTACACAGTCTTTATTCTCACCCTCTCAAACACATTAGCACCACTGACTCCACTGAAATGGTGTCATAACGCTCTTTAATGTCAATACTGCATAGACAAGCAATTAGCATCACTGCATAGCTCCAGTTGTGCGTGGTCGTGAGATGTGCTTGCTTTCTTGTAGTAAGGAATACTTCAACAGAGAGGAATGAATGTGAACTTGGATGCAGGCTGTGCCTATTAGGTCCAGGAGGTGTAGAGGAAGTGCTTGTCAGTCATGTTCATTGCAAGCATCATGATTTGTAATACAACATTTCTTATAAAATAAAGTATTACAAAGGTTAATAAAATAATTTTAAAAAACATGTCATGACATGTGAGTTATAAGTCTATGAAGAAAGGTTGCTAAAGAGTACGTAGTTATATAACTGACATTAAGTCACTGATTAAAAATGTAATTTAGGCAGAGTCAGACATAGCAGCATTGCTGTTGTGTTCTCTAAGAGTTTTGCCCAGTTTTGGTCCATGTTATCATAGAAGGCACACAGTGAACTAACTGACAAGCATGCTAGTTTTAGCTTGTCAGTCTCACTAAAGATATTCAATAAATCACAAAAATAAATAGAAGTATCATAGTGGGTCAGAGGTGAAATGCTCTCTTGCACCATTTGATAAATTCCCTGTAAGGGGAGAGTACATGTTTTAACCAACTTGCTTTGTTGCTCTATTGTGCTAATAGGAACTGTCATAAATTGTTTCTCTCTTGGACCTTTGCCTGGTTTGGGCTGATCTCTCCTCTGTTTTTATGACTGGATTACCAAGTGATCCTCTCGAGCTGTGAATCATGTGCCTATCAGACTGGGGCATCTTTGCCTAGAGACTGTTGAAGTTTTACTGTGTGCTTGACCTTTGCCATGATTTATGGACTCAGCTACTGTTCTTGGATACACTGACTGACAGGTCTGAGCAGGAGGTTTTGAATGCTGTGATTTGGGCTTGAATTATGTGATTTGCATCCGCAGTTTTTCTGTCTGAGGCCCGTACTCACACACACACTTGGGCACACATAGACACACGCACACACACGCACCCACACACACACGCACCAACACACAAACAGCACAATGGTTGTCAGGGCAGGTAGGACCCACAAGTAGAGAATAATGCCTAATTCTGTGATCTGTCTGTTACCTCAGTGCCTCCGCCTGGCTCATGTCAGACTGTTTTGATGACCGACCACTGGCTGCTTTTAGTCTCTGTCTGACCTGCTTGTCTGTTTATCCCATACATGTCTGCGAATTACTGCCTTGGATGTTTTTGTGTCAGAGTCTGCTTCATTATTAAAGAGCTGTTTCATTCTTTGCTTCTGACTGCAATGCTTTTTGGTCATACCTGCACCCTGCCCTCCCTGACAGCCACTGCACAGTGTGTGTGTGTGTGTGTGTTTGTGTGTGTTTGTGCATGTTTCTTTGTACGTGTCTGATGGTGTGTGGGAGTGTGTGTAGGTAGGTATGTAGTTCAGGTTGCGTTTTCTATGTGTGTGTTTGTAAACTAAAGTTGACTGGTATTTAGCAGACTTGCAACATGGGGTTCAGGAATCGAACCTCGGTCGCCCAACTGTCAGTCAAGCTCCGCAATTACGCCCGCTTTGTGTATGTACAAGTGTGTGTGTTGGGTGGTGTGTGTGTGTGTGTGTGTGTGTGTGTGTGTGTGCGTGTGTCTGTGTATGTGTCTGTGTGTGGAGTGGGTGGTGTGTGTGTGTGTGTGTGTGTGTGTGCGTGTGTCTGTGTGTGTCTGTGTGTGTGTGTGTGTGTTTGTGTTGGGTGGTGGATGTGGGGGTATAATTGAGCAGGACCTATTAGGGCACTCCAGTCCTGATAGATGGGTGATTAGCCAGGGGTAGGAGACTCAACCCCTCCCCCCCCTCCCCCAACACACACACACACACACACACACACACACACACACACACAACCACATCTCCACCCCTTCAGCCTCCCACACTGCACCCAGCCAAACAGGGGGAACTGTGGTGCATAATACAAGCAAAATGTCACTATGATAAATCTAACCTTTACAGGAGCCCTGAGCTGCAGCCAACCTGTGTACTTGAATTAATAATCAGATCTATCAAACAGTTTGGGAATAATTGCTGTCAAAGAGCCCAGCCATAAATCCTGACATCGCAGTCAGCTTGGGATCATAAATCTCCCTTAAGAAGTTCAAAACTTCCTGCTGATCTACATTTTACCCTCTCGCACTGAGCCCACTCTTTGGCTGTGAAGGGAAAGGGCGCGGCCTGTCAGTCTGCCACTGATGTACAGTGTCGGTTTTAAAAGTATGTGTGTGTGTGTGTGTGCGTGTGTGCCTCTGTGTGTACCTGTGTGCGTGTGTAACATGTGTGAGTGT
>PYXC01000046.1:1985000-2110000 GCA_015244755.2 Tenualosa ilisha
AATGTGTGGCTCTATTGCCAAAAGTCTGAAGATGAAATGAGAGGCTATATAATTATATTGTATAATTTACATTCAGATATATCCCTGAGAGCCTTGTGTATGATTTACTTATAGCTGTCATTAAAAAAAATGTTTTAAGCTGTCAGACAGCAAGTGCTATTTGAAGAAGAAGGCATACAACGATTTCCAATGTAAGCTGACGAGCACTGGAATTTAGAACACAAGCACACTGCCCTGGCCTTGTAGAATTTATAAAGAATATCTGTAAAGAAAACACAACCAAGAAAAGCTGGCCGTTGTGAAGGCAGTATGTTTTCGTTAGAGGAAACCGCAAAGTCTTCCAATATGTATTTGACACAGGTCTCTCCTACCTGCAGAGATCAAAGAGAGGGGGAGAGGAGAGGGCATTTGCCGAGGAGGCTATTGGCATACACAGGGGCTGCGTCCATGTTGTGTAGGGTATTCACAAGTCCAAGTGAGGGGGAGAGGAGAGGGCATTTGCCGAGGAGGCTATTGGCATACACAGGGGCTGCGTCCATGTTGTGTAGGGTATTCACAAGTCCAAGTGAGGGGGAGAGGAAAGGGCATTTGCCGAGGAGGCTATTGGCATACACAGGGGCTGCGTCCATGTTGTGTAGGGTATTCACAAGTCCAAGTGAGGGGGAGAGGAGAGGGCATTTGCCGAGGAGGCTATTGGCATACACAGGGGCTGCGTCCATGTTGTGTAGGGTATTCACAAGTCCAAGTGAGGGGGAGAGGAGAGGGCATTTGCCGAGGAGGCTATTGGCATACACAGGGGCTGCGTCCATGTTGTGTAGGGTATTCACAAGTCCAAGTGAGGGGGAGAGGAGAGGGCATTTGCCGAGGAGGCTATTGGCATACACAGGGGCTGCGTCCATGTTGTGTAGGGTATTCACAAGTCCAAGTGAGGGGGAGAGGAGAGGGCATTTGCCGAGGAGGCTATTGGCATACACAGGGGCTGCGTCCATGTTGTGTAGGGTATTCACAAGTCCAAGTGAGGGGGAGAGGAGAGGGCATTTGCCGAGGAGGCTATTGGCATACACAGGGGCTGCGTCCATGTTGTGTAGGGTATTCACAAGTCCAAGTGAGGGGGAGAGGAGAGGGCATTTGCCGAGGAGGCTATTGGCATACACAGGGGCTGCGTCCATGTTGTGTAGGGTATTCACAAGTCCAAGTGAGGGGGAGAGGAGAGGGCATTTGCCGAGGAGGCTATTGGCATACACAGGGGCTGCGTCCATGTTGTGTAGGGTATTCACAAGTCCAAGTGACAGAGGGAGATACCTCAGGGAGCCATGTCTTTATAGCTGCTCATCATAGCCATGTTCCTTCACAAGCACACAGACTGACTGGTGATGTACAGTGTACAGCATTATTGTAATGCTTCTATTTTTATCTCAACGTTTAGATTACATTTTAAATTACATTTTTCTTTTTATACAGTGTTATATGTACTGTATGAGGCTCTGGATAAAACATTTGCCAAGAACCTATAAACATAAACATAAACATAAACATAAACATAAACATAAACAAACTACAGATACGGTATGGGGAGACACGTGTACAGAGGTACACATGTACTGTACAGATATACAGATATATTTTCTGGAGTAACATTTGGGTTGCTAGACCATTTTTCTATTTATGTTCATGTGTGACACAGAAAATATTCTTTGAAAAGCAACAATCTCATAGCTCATCACACCTCTGGAAAAGTGAGATGAGGACTAACAACTTTTGGCCACGCTTTGAGAACATGGTAAGGTTAACATGCCTTCTACTTAATTTTCACGCCTGCTAAGCTGTGTGTTGAAACCAACAAGGTGTTAAGATTAGCAACAAAAAAATGGATAAATAAATAGATAGATAGACAGACAGACAGACAGACAGATAGATAGATAGATAGATAGATAAAAAAGACCTTTATTATGTTTATACCTTTCAGATTGAATTGTGAAATTCTAAAAGAACTCCCCAGAACTGGTAGCAGGCTGGTAGATCGTCAGATCCGTCCTTGTACGTTAATGTAATGATATGCTCAAAGTTACAAAGAGGTAACACCTGCCTCTTTAAAGCTGTATGGAGCATCCTTCATACCAAGCAGAGTATAGTACAGTAATGGTCTGCTGATGACTCTCAACACTGACAGGTGTGCAAATACATGTAAGGCATCTCTATGCAAACTTATAATGGCAACTTCTTCATTATCCTTTTGCAAGTACATCTGCAAGGCTGATGCTAGGCTACAGGCACAATCAGATGCTTATATACTGAATCGCTGGTCTTACATTAATCAATGTGCATCAAAAGCCAGGAGTAGTTCTTTTGTTCCTCTTTAAAGGGCCTGTGAAGGACCTGAAGCTCTTTCACTTAAAGGTTCCCTGCTGATTAGTCAGCTGACCTGCACTATGACTAAACAATTGTCTCTAAACTCTGCCAACAGTAAAGAGCTGCTACACTGGTGGGCACGTTTACTTTGCGGTAGGTGGGCTCTTTGCTTGAAGTTTAGAACTGTTGGTGCTGCCCTCAGTCTCCGTTTGCTGGTGGGTTGCTAGAGAATCTAGTTGGGGTAGCCAAAGGCTTAGCTGAGTACCCTGATGTAGTGCTGTAGCGTAATACGGTATTGAGTTGGGGTACTATGGAAGCCCAAGCAAAAGAAAGACAGCCTGCTCAACCATTGCGAAAGTGAAAGTAAAAAAGCACTGTGTTTTCTGCTAAAACTGCAGAGTGATAACTGCACTCAATCCAGCTTCATCTGATTAATAGCAAACAATTACACATGGAATAAAATATGGCATCATATGGTTTGCATATTGAATGTGTCTGATGATTTTTGCATGTCTTGCTCCAACAGCTTCAACAGTTCAGCCTTGGAACGAGGCTGTAAGAAGTCTCCCTTACTCCTGTGCCTAAAGAGTTGCTACAGAAGAAGAGATTGGGAGAGGAGGATGCCATTTCTCAGACCTAAGTGGGCTTCAAGTTCAAGTTTTGTTTTGCTAATAGCATCCATCTTAACTGTTTGTGTGGTCCAATGCTACCCCTCTTCCAGGGAGTGGGTCGATGACTTCCATGCTGAAAATGCCTCCCTCATTCTTTTGATTTGTAACCTGTAGCTTCCTCAATCTGCAGACTTTTCCTTCGAAATCTTCAGATGTTCAACCTTTGCAGAGAACCCTTCCTGAAATATCACCACTGTGCACCCTCACATGCAGAATGCCTGTGAAAATTCAATCAATAGTTCTGTGGAAGACAACAAAACATCATGACACACTGGAGAAGTAACCACGCAAGGAGTAAATGTCCTAACCCCAGTGTACTCATGGTGACAAGCTACTCAAAGGAGTCAGCCAACACAATATGCAAGTAAGCATGACTCACACCAAGTATTGAAAAGACCTTCTATTCCTGAGTTGCATGCATTGTTCCAAACTAGAAGAATGATTACCTACAGGTTGGGTACCAAGCCTAAAAAGATTTTAAATTTAATCACAATGTTATATTTATGACAAGTCAACTTTTCTGGAGGTGGTGGTGAGGTGGTCCAAGTGTCCTCTCTTGGCTAACTCCATGAAATACTGTAAGAGATTTTGTCTATGACTCATCTTTTGTTTTCAAACTAATAGAATGTCACAGAAAGTCACAGAGCACAACTTTTTCCTTTCTTCTTATACATGCCTTTTAGCCTATTGCAGAGATAAGCATCACCCCCTCCCCCCCACACACGCACACACACACACACACACACACACACACACACACACCACCATGGTTTCTTTGGACGTGGACTATTACATTAGTGACCTAATATTAATTGGTCATTGTCTCTGTATAAAAGAAAATAAAAATAATACATGTAAAAATCAAAATCAAAATAAATATATTAACACTCATTTTATAAAGGTTAGGCTGAAAAATATCTACTACACTGTATACTGATGTCATTGTATTCACATTGGAGATTTTTAAAGTAATAGTCAGGCTACCTTGAAACACCTACCTAAGATAACCCTGATGCTACAATAATTATCTGTATAATGGAAGGAATGAAATGTCTAACATCACCAACTAAATCTTGGAATCCTTGATACTGTGCTCTGTAATGATGATGATGAGCTGACAAACTGTGTGGTGTCCTCATGCTAAATTGCAATAAATATTCATGACAAGATAAATATCAATACTTCTGTTGTATTCTGCGTCTTGCTTTAAAAGGAAAATATAGCCCTTCTGTTAGTCGACACTGATCACACCTTCAGTAAAAGCATATTTGAATGGCCTCATCAGCTCTCTTTCACCAATGACTCACAGGAAAATTGTTCTTGAGTGTGCCAAACAATCTGCTAGTTTTCCATAAAGAGACTACATGAAGAAATAAACAACATTCTTGGGTCTACAGTCTCAGTCAGGTGGCCCTGAGAGACTTTCTATTTGGACCTCTGTAATTCCAATTTGGATCTCTTACATACAGAACTGCTGATACAGAAAATGTTTAGAAAACAGTCTTTCAACGGCATCGTAATTTGCCACAATTTCTACACAGACATAAACATGTGCAAGCATGTCAGAGAGCAGATGTTTTGGGGGGAGTTGGTTGCCGTTCCCGGCACGCCTTCCACCACAGCTCAGCTGATAACCACTAGATTCTAGTGATGAATCAGACCACGCTGACGTTTTTAGGAACAGAGAGAGATATCATGGCTGATAAGGGGATGGTCCTACCTCAGCCAAAGCTTATCAGCCTAATTAATGTCATGAATAGGTACTTAACGACCCCAAGTGTCAACCTTGTTCAAAAAAAATGGAATTAAAGATGCTATCACCGCCATTGCACTTGGGAAAAACAGGACCGGGTTGTGGCAGCTCATGCCCTCAAAGTCATCGATCGCCTGATCAACTGATTTGGATGGCAGTCAATTTATTTTATTTAATGTGGCAATTTAGAGAGGTTTTATGACGCTTTATGGCAGCCTCGGGGCATCGCCGAAGTACCTGAAAAATGTCACCGCTAAAGATTAGTTTTCTCTGACTATACATAGATATGGATTACAGTGCCATCCTTTGGAATTATGTCATTTGCATGACTTAGCACTTTTCCCCTGGAAGTTAGTGGATATCTGCAGACTGTGCTCAGGGGCATAGACAGGACAAGTTAGTAGTCGATTAGTAAGTGCTAAAATATGACTGGATGATGCCAGTAGTTCAGAAGTGCATTCCGAATACATCAGTCTACTTCTCCCCACTGAGCTCCGGTCTGAAATGGCCGTGCAGTGTCTGTGCAGGTTTACCTAGAGGGAAAGTTGGCCACAAATTCTCCCAGTAATGAAGCTGTGTGTTTAAAAAAAAGAGAGTCGGAACAATACTGGCCTGGCCCCGCAGGAGATTGTTCATTGTCTTGGCCAAAACGCATCAAATCAATCAAATTTATATAACACATTCTCATTATTTCTGCATTGGTAATGCAAAGGCTCAAGCTGGGAGACTGATCAGTATCCTGACCCCCTGACACCAGGTGGACAGAGAGGGGGACAGAGACGACAAGTGATGAAGTGAAAAAGAGAAGGAAAGAAAGAAACAACAAACAAACAATGAAAAAACAAGAAAGAAACAGGTGGGAGGTCACTGTGATTACAAATCCTGACACTGTTTTTTTTTCAGTTTATTTTTTTCCTTTCTGCCCTGGTACACCTTGGTCATCATTAGTGGTGTGGTAGGTCTACATTACCAAACTCATGTCACCGTCATCACAGCTTTGGCCCACGGCGGGTATCAATTTGTGCTCCCATCTTGGATGCCCTGCACAGGCCATGTCCCAATTTGCCACGGTGGAAATTGAAACATTGGAGGCTGCATCGCACTGAGGTAGTGAGAGTGCAGATGGGAGGATGCCTGTCTGCTAGTCTCCCCCATCTACAGCAGCAGAAGGCAGCCGAATCCAGACTGTTAGACCGTAACAATGGACCTGCCACATTGATTCAGTGAATAAATGTCATCTTAGTTGCTATTTTTGAATTTGTTCTGGCCAGGTACGCTAACTTGGACAGTTTGGGGAGGAAAGGAATAATAAAGAGACAAGGCTAATCAGTCGTTTTCAGTCCCTTGCAATAATTATAAAGCACTTCAGCCCACATGTTCTATTTGTCTTTGTGAGGCTTGAGAGAACACAGAAACACACACACACACACACACACACACACGCATACGCACACTTCTCACTTTTACTTTTAGCACTTTGTCCTAACTGTCCACATGTAGGCTGTCCAATGCCAAGCTGTAGGCTATACACCTTTTGTCCACATCAGCGGTAATTGCACAATTAAAAACTCATTTCTGTCACAAAATGATACTCTTCAGGGGCATCCTCACTTTGCTTTCACCTTTCATTTTTGCTCCTCTCTCTTGCTTCTGTTCATTCTCACTTCATCTCTCTCTCTCTCTCTCTCTCTCTCTCTCTCTCTCTCGCTCTCTCTCTCTCTACTTAACCCCCCCCACACACACACACCTTATTACAGCTCTCATTGATGGATGTGTCTGCTTTGGTAATTACTCCACTCGTTGCCGGAGTTCTTGATCTCCTGACTCTTTTCCAGGAGGAAGTGTAATGGAAGACTTATGGAAGCGGGCAAAAAGTCTGTTCTGAAGAACATTAAGGGATACTTCAGCTGTGTGGACATTGTGTAATAGTACCTGGTATCACTCTTATGCTTAAGTGTAAAGGTAAACCTATTTCCTCAATGAGGACAATTCTGCCAGTGCAGGCTGTTATGTATGCACACTATGGAACTTTACCGTACCTTTAGACTATGCATACTGACACAACTTTGCCATTTTTTAATTTAGATTGTTTGAACAAAAATGTTCTTGAATGTGGGCTGGTTATGAGTAATTTAAGGAAATATGCCTTTATTGTTTTTTCCAAGGCTATCGTGTTCACGATGTATTGGTCATTCTGATGCCAGACAGGAGACAGCATTGCACAGAGAGCTCAGCCCGAATGACTGGTTTTTGCCCTGAGGGTTAAAGATTCACGTAATTCTTAGTCTTCCCCTACTCAATCCCCTTTATTGATAAGACTACTGGCTGCTTTTACAAGACAGATGAGGCTTGTTAGAGAAGGGGCAACAGAGGAGAGAGAAATTGGGACAGAGAGAGAGAGAGAGAAAGAGAGGGACAGAGAGAGAGAGAGAGGCAGAGAGAAAGAGAGAACAAAGTCAATGTTAGTGCTAAATTAGTGTGTGTGGGAGGGTGAATGGACATGTGGGTGGGCACATCGTGTGTGTATGAATCTTTATGTGTAGTCTCTGCATGCACAGGGTGTGTGTGTGTGTGTATGTGAATGAGTATGCGCACGCGCATGGGTGTGTGTGTGTGAGTGAGTGAGTGTGCGCACGCGCATGGTGTGTGTGCGTGAGTGAGTGAGTGTGCGCACGCGCATGTGTGTGTGTGTGTGTGCGCACGTGTGTGTGTGCGTGTTTGAGCACATTAATGAATAAATAACAGTGCGTGGAAGGAGGGCACTCTCTCGCGCTCTAGCCCATGACAGCCATCGATGTGCTACACCTCGCCATTCAATTATTCTGGGATTAAATATTTAAGACGCTGGGTCTTGTTGCTTCTCCTGGCCTTTGAGTACAGCTGTGCCTCTCTTTCTGACAGGTTAAATAATGCAACAGGACTGGAGGAGCAGCGAGCGCAAGCGGCGGCTCGCCACACTTCAGCCGGGGACCAGAGGCCGGAGCCCTGAGACCAGAGCTACCAGTGCTGAAGTCAGCAGTAAACCTGTTGGGCCAGTGCCAGACTCAGGACTGACATCAGTGTGTGTGTGTGTGTGTGTGTGAGAGAGAGAGACAGAGAGAGAGAGGGAGAGAGAGATGGGGGTGTCAGAGTGGGGAGAGTAGGAGAGAGAGAGAGAGAGAGAGAGGGAGAGAGTAAGAGAAACAGAGAGAATACATACAGGAAACCAATAGTGGGGGAGAGGAGGAGAGGGAGGAAACAGGGGTGGGGGGTGGGGGGTGGACTGGGGAGGGAGGGAGGGTTGTGGTGGAAAGTGAACATGAGAGAAGAAGTATGGGGAAAGAGGGAATTGGTTTCAGTCTATAACATAACATTGGTTTCAGTCTATAACATAACATTGGTTTCAGTCTATAACATAACATTGGTTTCAGTCTATAACATAACATTTCATAGACTGTGAAGTAAGATAAAAGACAAATATTACAGGGTAGGTTGGCGGCCATGAAAGTGCTAGACGACCCACCTGTAAGATAGTATGCATTGGGAAAAATGGTCTCCAATAGTCTCAAATCACCACACACTGACCCTGAGTGAATGTCATGTTCAATAACTGTGACTTGATTCCTAGTTGTACTAACCAAACACTAGTGGTTAGTTAGGTGGTTTGTAGCATACACAACCGATATGCTAACAATGTGAAATTAGGCTATTATTTGCGCAGTCAACCTTCAGACAAACATGAACAGCTGTCTTGAACCAGTCTTGTGCATATTGAACTTCTGCGTAGTGACTTGTATATGTTACCTTAGAAGATTTATGGTTCTGCCTTGTTGCTGTCATTTTCCTGTTATGATTCTGCAGCGAGTGTGTCTGTGTTTGCAGAGCACAATTCACCAAATTGATTTGTGTGGAACTATCTACGCTTTGACCACACAGTCGAGTCTAGCAAGATCCTTTGTCAAGATTTCATTTTTTAAACATTATTGTTGAAAGAGACACTGCATATTTCAACAACCTTGTTGTTGTTACGAAAAAAAAAAAAAATATCAGAACTATTTACAAGGTTTCTGGGCAGTCAGTCAGATTATGTTCTGTTAACAACCTAGCTTTTCACGACTGCCAAAGTAGGCTGCTGCCTGCTGAATTTAAAACATTATTGAAAGATAGGCACTGTACAATCAGGAAATCCTGCCACTGAATTCCAAATAATGTCTTAAATTATTTACAAAGTCTATACAATGGACTAACACGTTGCTGAAAATAACTACAGTGTGCTGCACACAAGAAACACACAAGCAAAAAAAACAAAACAAAACTTTATTTAAAAAAAAAAAAATTATTCACATGCGCTAACACTGACAGCACTAGTTATGCATTCATAAAGCCTTATAACAAATGACATTAGTACTCATAACTGTTTATAAATTCTCATGACTGTACTCATAAGACATTATAATGTTATCATATAAGCCTTTACAACTTGAAGTGTCTCAAAGCGTTTTAAGCTTCTTTGGCCTTTTGATACCAGGGAAACATATTACTTTACTTATTGTCTGTAATGGTGTCTTATTGATTTCATGAGTAATTATGTGTTCATCTCACTTTACTTAGAATATGCACTGAGCACCTGTAACTTTTCATTAATTGGCATGAGTATTCATTTATTTATATAAATTACTGAAGCTTTCTTTTTAAAGCATTCATTTATAATGCTTTGTGACACTTCAAGTTATAAAGGCTGATAGGATAACATTATAATGTCTTATAAGCACAGTTATTTGAATGTATAAACAGCTATGAACAGTACTAAAAACATTAGTTAATGAATTAGGACTTAATGAGTGCATTATAACCCTTTGTTGAATGAATGAGCTTTTAATGCTTTATGAATACTGGGTTCATAGAAATTGTTTACCGATATGTTTTATATTTGACCACTGCAAGAGATGAATGACTGCTGCCAAGGGCATTGGGTTATGGAATATGTCCTTCATACCTTCCTGCAAGTCCATTCACTTATCACAGTGGAACTTCACTGAAAGTTCAGATCAACAATCACGTAATACACTGTTGAAACTTTTAAGTTCTATTTGAGTGGTAACTTATTTGTTTCTCTGTGGACAAAAATACATATTTCATGACATTTCTTTTCTTGTTTTGACAAGAAGCTGTATGAAAAGAAGGATCATGTTTTTGTCTGCCAGTCAGTATCAGAAAATAAGTTTCTTCTGGATGAAGCCTTTCCATAACTGTTTAAGCCAATCCAATAGAGTTACAAAACTACAGTACTCTTGAACTGTAGCAAACTGTGAACAGAGTGGAACTGAGTGATTGCTGATGTGTTTGCGATACATTGTAAAAGCAAAAGTAAAGAAAATCCAATACTGTATTTATGTAAAGTGTTACCTCACCTACAGTTGACATTAAATAAAGAAAAGGGGGGGGTGTTGCCACAGCTGAGACATGCTGTCAATCATGTAAGCGTGATATGGACAATTCACAGTGCCACAGAGTACTGTAAATGAACTCCATATTAAATATAGGTCTTAATACCCCACAATTACCATGATGATGAGGAGAGAGAGAGAGAGAGAGGGAGAGAGAGAGAGATGGCTTCAAGTGATTAATCAGAAAGGATAGTTTAAGCAAAGAAAAGACAGTTATTCCAGAAAAGCCTGATATCTAAAACATTAAGTAACTGTCAAGTGAATGGAGGATGCTATTGTAAGAAACATGTCAGGCTCAGATTCAGAGACAAATGTAACAGCTGTCCATGGACATACAATGAAATGAAAAGAGACTGATGTTTGTCAGATGATGTGAGGATGTGAGGTAGAAAAAGATGTGCAATAAGTATATCTTGTTTGAAAAACCAAGTGGGGAAGGAAGACAAACTAGACATTTAATTTACATTTGCATTTACATTTATGCATTTCGCAGACACTTTTATCCAAAGTGACTTACAAAAGAGGATAACATTCAAGCTACAACACAATGATAGAAACCAACAAAGAGTGCATATTGCTAATATACAAACTGCACTATTTTAAGTTGAAAGTGCAATAGTGTAATAAAAAGTGCAGTGTAAAAGAGAAATTAAGTATAAGATGTTAAGTGCATTCTCAAAATTTAAGCCAGGAGATATGGCTCAAATTTTGAGAATGCACTTGACATCTTACACCTAATTTCTCTTATATACTGCACTTTTTATTACACTATTGCACTTCTCACATCCTCACATCATCTGATAAACATCAGTCTCTTTTCATCTCGTGGAAGGACAGGATTAGGCAACAGAAAAGCCACAGGAAATGTACCTAATATTGGTGACAAATTTCATAGTGAGGATTGTTTTAGCTTTTTTTGTCAGTGATGAGGTAGCGTAGGTTTGAAGTGATCTGAACTGAAACAAACCCATGGGAAATCAGAAAAGGTCCGTCAGAACCGGTCTTTCTAAGATGTGTGTGGACTTCACTTAAAAGTTTGGCACTAGTCCATCTGAACAGGGTCCTTCACAGATGAGATAGAACGGGGAGAGTCAAGATGAGTCATCCTCTCAGTATTCAACTGAGAATGGCCTCGTCTTGGAAATGTCCAAGATTGTTGATCTGTAACCGTGGCGATGGATAATTACCTCTTCCCGACACAATACATTTTTTTCTTGCCGTTACCAGGTTTATACACATTTACACCCACACTGCTGTGACTAAGGGTGAACTATATATTTTATTATTCCTACTTATGTTTACAAACCTTTTCACTTGGCTGATTGTATTTTCAGTTGGAGTCATAATTCTTTTCGAACACATTAATAACTGAAGAAATTAGATGTACCACCTAGCGTTACATAACTTGGCGGCTGCGCATTAATGCATGTGCCATCTGAAGAAAATGAATGTCCATTCATACTGTTGACGCACCTTTTGAACCACACGTCTTACAGTTTTCCACTTTGAGTTATACATGCATGTCAACACACATACACACAGTTCACACATGTTCTCAGTTCCTTTATTCCAGAATTCCTTCTTTAACATAATGGTTTGTGTGATCAAGCACAAGGGCTAAAGATATCCCTAGAGACCAAAACAGCTTACATGCTGTAAGCCTAGTAGGGCTACATGCCTACCAAGTTCCATTGGCCCCATGTGTTGGTGTTGTCAAGACCGCAGATGGAAACTGTCTTCCAAAAAAATTTCAGAACTTCCAGAAACTTTCTGTTTATCAAAAGATGGTGCAACACTCCACAAGGGTGGTTGGGGGCTCATTGAATCCTTCTCCTTGAGACCTATGTTCCAAAAAAAATTCATTGGCCAAGGTATTGTTATTATTACAGTATTATTATTATTACAGTTCTTGCACTAGTACAGGGGAGGAGCTGGCCACGGGGCCCAGTCTAGGTTAGGACATATGAGCCTACTGGAGTTCTATGCCCAGTGAGTTTGAAGTGTGACCCAGTGTTGCAGTGTCTTGAGAATCACTGATGGTAATTGCTTCAAAATATTGCTATTTTTGTGTGTTAATAGGTAGCACTGTGGCACACATGGGAGGTTGAGGGCTTGTTGGATGCAGCACATTGACAACTATCTTCCACAAAAAAAAAAAAATCATCAGCTGGGGCACTATGATTAAGGATGACTAATAGGTGGCGCTACAGCACACATGGGTGCACGAGGGATCATTGGATGTGGTTCCTTGAGACCGGCGTTCCCCTCAAATGTCATTGGCTCAGGTGCTATGTTTGTCAACATATGTTTTTGGGGGGGGGGGGGTGCAGCGTCTGGGGACAAAAATCTACTACACGCTACGTCCCTACTGGGGCTATATGCCCACCACGTTTCAAGGGCTCCGGTGCTTCAGTCTCTCTGGAATCGCTGACTGAAATTTGCTCACAAGAAAAACAAGGAATTTTGCAATTTTTTGCCACTAAGTGGTGCTACACAACACATGGGCATGTGAGGACTCGTTTGATGTGGCATACTGAGACCTACATACCACCCAAATTTCGTTAGGTCTGGTTCTCGAGTTATTCCCCAAAAACTGTGGGGGGAGCATAGCGGGGGGAGAGCAACCCCTCAGGACGAAAAGTTACTACGTGTTAAAACTCAAGTGGATCTACATGCCCAGTGAATTTCACAGTGGCTGGTGTTTTGTTATCCCAGGGACAGACGACCAAAATAACTGAAAAAACTCGAGCAACACCTATCTGCCCGCTGAGCTAACGGCGGTCATAATAAAACAAAACACGTGTGACCTACTCCGATTCTGTGCCAGACAAAAAGCTGACATAAGCTAAAAAGGAAAAAAAAAACAAAAAAAACTAAATGAATCACTGCTTGTTTTGGTACTCCAAAGAAAGTGTGTTTGGCCCTGTCCTGGCTCTGGAATGGAGTCAGCATTAACACTGCAACCGCAACTGCTGCCTGGATGGACTGTCCATACAGGTATTGGCTGACGCTGGCAGTCACAGTAGCCCTGTCCTGGCTTGCCAAAATCCAATATAGTGATTGACTTGTCTTATTCAAAGCCCAGTGGACATGACGAAACTGACAAAGAACAAGACGGAAACACCCAGAGCACTCAAGAGAGAGAGAAGGAGAGAGAGAGAGAGAAAGAGAGACAGCTGCGGTGAGTAAATGTAGATCAAGGTCAGATCCTGCAGGTGTGTGTTCTTCACTAGCCACCTGTCCTCCAGGTGAGAGCAATTGCACATGAGGACCGATGGCTATTGTGAGAGAAAGTAGGTCAGTTTGGAGAGCAGTAGACTAACAGAGCATTTGAGAGTGGTGGTATAGTACAGTATAGTATATTGCAGTATAGAGTACATGGTTATAAATAGTAAATGGTAACAATAACAATAATAGTTATAACATAATAATAATAATAATAATAATAATAATAATAATAATACCTTTTACTATTTATTTATAAACACTATACTATGATACCAATATAGGAATAAATATTGTGACCGTACCTAATTATTGTATAGTATAGTAAGTCAAAGTATATACTATAGTCCTACTATACTTTCTAGCAACTTCTAAAATGCTTTGATGTGTTTTCCACAACCAATAATTTTTTTGTACCTTTGTACACCATCTCTTTTCTCAGTATCTTTTGTAGTTTCTTCTCTCTATTCCTCCACTACTCCCTTCCACTCACCCCCCACCCCCCCAGCTGATTCCCCACTCTGTCCACTCCGTCCCTGCAGTGTGTAGTGTGTTATATTTCCACTCTGCCCAATTCTCATTTTCTCTCTTTACCTAGTGGTCCCCTCCTGCAGTCCCTCAATACACACACACACACACACACACACACACACACCCTTGGCACCCTGCCTGTCGTCTCATTGGTCTGTTTCCCATACCCCTGATACTAGCTTGTCACCACCCTCCAACCACTACTCCCTGACCTATGGCAAGACAATTACAGCTACAGCACCAACAGCACAAAGCCTATCAGGGTGCTGCTGTGTACTGACCTAGCATGTGCAATGGATTCAGTGTCTGTGTGGAGCAATGGGCTGGAGAGAGAGGAGGGTTTATATTAGTCAGTGTGAGTGAAGCAGTGCAGAGCATCAGTGCATCACACAGATTCACATATCACAGGGCATCAACAGCATAGAGGTTTCAGCTGTGAAAGGTGGGAAATGAAAACAGGTGTACTTAGAAATACATGCGCACACACACACACACGCAAACACACACATGCAAACACAAAGACAGGCAAACACTAACACACACGCTTAGAAATACATGCACACACACACGCATGCGTGTGAGTGTGTTTGTGTCTGCCTGTCTTTTGTGTGTGTGTGTGTGTGTGTATCTGCGCGCATGTGTGTGTGTGGGGGGGGGGGGGGGGGGTGCGTGTGTGTGGGTGCATGTGGTGGAGTGATAGAGAGAGAGAAAAATATATCATGGACATCACCACATGCCAACCACATGACATGAATGCAATAGATGCAAGCCATAGAGAAAAGAAAGAGAGAGAGAGGGAGAGAGAGAAAGAGGGGGGAAACAGAATGAAAGATACATGATCGAAATAGAAACATTTTTGAAAACAATGGAGAGAATATGAAGACAAAGAAGAAAGCCTGACGGGGAGAAAGTACATGACAGACCTAGAAGTTTAAAATAAAACCATGGGGAAGGATCAAGGCTGTGGGAGACATGTGCAGGGAGGCACAGCTCTTTTTGTGCTCTCCATCCACATCAGCAGACACTTCCAGACACTAAGTAATAGCACTCTATTGGTCCATTTACTTATTTATTTAATTTATTTTTTTTTTCTTTGAGTTGAGTGTTTCTGGTGAGGGTTACTTTTCAGACAGCACAAGCTTCAGTTGGCAAACTCTCAAGAACACTGTGATCATTGAAATTGTGTGTGTGTGTGTGTGTGTGTGTACAGTATGTGTGCACGTGTGTAAGTGTGTGTGTGTGTGTGTGTGTGTGTGTGTACAGTATGTGTGCACGTGTGTAAGTGTGTGTGCGTGTGTGTGTGCGTGTGTGTGTACAGTATGTGTGCACGTGTGTAAGTGTGTGTGTGTGCGCGTGCGTGTGCAGTTGTTGCTGATTAAAAATGATTTACATACGGTTGACAAACTCCTTTTTGTGGCTGTCTAAACTTCAATTTGGACAAGAGGCTTTCACACACGTATAAATTACAGCTTGCTTCAAGATAAGCAGTTGCAAGCTTCTTATAGTAATTGCCTATTTGGTTATTATAATCAGAGCCTCAGGTCTTCCTCTGGCATCATTCTGGACAGTGGTAATCCAAACCTTTACTGTGAGGTTTATTAACAGAGTGTGTTAGACATTTGGCCAAAGTCTGACATACTCTTTGCGTCAGGGTCCTGTTCGCCTTGTCAGGACTTATTTTCCTATATTGACGAGTGGATAATACATCATCCTGATTATTATACGGCTACTTGCCAAAACAAGAAGAGAAACTTTACACAATATATATATAATATAAATTTCATTTGTCATTGTTTCATGGCTTCTGCTGATTAAAGTCAAATTCAGCTTTATTGTCAGTTCTTCACAAGACATACGAGGAATCGAAATTACATTTTTCTTCACTATCCCGTGCTTAGACAAACACAGACATTGAACATTGAACATCTAAAACAATTGAGATAGACATTAACCATTACACAAACATTAAAGTACCAGCCAAGACAATATGTAGTATTGTAGGGTATTGTAGGGTATTGTAGGGTATTGGTGTTCTTACCTATCCTAAGTGAAACAA
Source organism: Tenualosa ilisha (assembly GCA_015244755.2). Classification (NCBI taxonomy): domain Eukaryota; kingdom Metazoa; phylum Chordata; class Actinopteri; order Clupeiformes; family Clupeidae; genus Tenualosa; species Tenualosa ilisha. The sequence goes on from PYXC01000046.1 coordinate 2,001,012, forward strand.
ATAGTTCACTACGCAACTTCAATTTGAAACAGACGCTCCTCAGAACACCGTTCATCAACTGTCTCTACTTTCACTCTCAAATGAAGCTCCATTGCGATAAGTGAATACTCTCTCTACTAGAGGAATGAAATGAAAATATAAATCAGAGGCACAAAACCCATTGACCTCCGAGTGTTGGGCAGGGCCATTCAAAGCCAATGGAACACACTGAAGCATTCTGGCAAGCAGTTTAATGTGACATAAGTGTTTGTTCGAAGAAACTGATGCAATGACATTGAAGGGTCCTTTGATGGCTTGATCTTAAACATACGTCTTATCTCTCATTCCTCATATCTCCCCATATCTTTTTCTAGAATCTTCCATTCTCTTCCATCACTGTAGCACGGACTTTTCTGGTCGCTACTCAAGTCAGTGTTTACTTTCCGACAGTTGAAAGTGCTGTTTCTTTTCAAAGTTTTGTTTTGTTCCCTCTCTCTCCCTTCTCCTCCTCCTCCTCCTCCTCGTCTTTCTCCTGTGACGGTTCTCATGTTGATAAAGCTCTGCTCTAGAGTGTGGTATGATTGCTGCAGGCACCATGGGGGAGATCTGAACATCTTGTTTTTGTGAGACGACAGAATCGTTTTGCTGACAGTGGAAGCCTAAATCCTCCACAAAGGGGCCAGATTTGACTGACTCAGCAGAGGTACAGGAGAGCTGAGTGGATTGCGGAGCTCACAGACACACGAGGGGCTTGTGGCTTTTAGGGGAGAGGTGAGGGGAGGGCTGCGTAGCAGTATAAGGGGACAGTTTGGCCCCGTTTTGTTCCCTTGAAAGCAGCTGCATGTCTTTGGCATTAGCCGCCCGTACTCTGGGATTGTCTTTGTTGTCCTCCCTATAGCCCATAGGAGGAGAAATGTGCATGTCTGGACATTTTGTGGTTTTCATCTGCTTGTTTGGTGGTAGTTTATTCCCTAAGCACCACTGTTTAAAATTCTACTTTTGAAAATGCATATGGAAGTGTACAAGAAAGACTTGGTAGCAGCCAGATCATCTCATTCATATTCAGTCTAAATAATAAGATATTAAATATGCCCGTAAGAATATCCCTGATTTGCTATTCTAACAGGCTTATTCTAATGGCCACCATTGTAATGGTAATGGAGAGACAGTGGAGAACGGAGAACTTCCCCTCCAGCCATTAGCACTGGGGGGTTGGTGGGTGGGGGGGGGGGGGGGGGCAGAGTCTGACTAGGCATCAGCCCTCTGCACCACATCAGTGGGGTGTGAGACGTGGGTGGGTGTGGGTGTATGGGGGGGGGGGGGGGTTGTGTGTGGTCCATCATCCTCTTACTGTCAGTCTTGGGCTTTCACTTTTGTGGATCACCCGGACACACACACACACACACACACACACATACACACATACACACACACACACATACACACACACATACACACACACACATACACGCACGCACATACACACACACATACACACATACACACACACACACACACACACACACACACACACACAACACACAGACACACACACAAACACCCTGCATGCATGACCGTGACCTTGTCCGTGACCACAACTCCCAAAAGTCTGAGGGACTGACGAGCCGATGCCCCCCAGAGGGGGCAGGGCGTAAGATAAAATACCCCCCAGTGGTCCACTGATGAATTGGGATGGAGCCCCTAATCTGTCTTGGTGTCACCTGGACGACCTGACTGAGATGGCAGATTAATGTTGGGCACCCTGAAACAACCCCGCCTTCCACAAGCCACCTCCTTCATGACCACTGCTACTCTCCTCCACCACCACCGCCCTGAGTCAATTGGTTGTATAAGACATGTTCCTCAACCACAACTAAGCAAATTATCTGGATCAATCTTAGATCAATCATAGAGACAATGCTGATGGGACATGGATAGCTAACAATGTCCAGTCTTGATCAAGTCCCCCAGTCCCGGTCACTAAAGACATCCTCATGGCATCTGAGTATTTTTAGAGAGGAGCCTCGACTTCTCGTCATCCACATCCACAGTGGAGACCAACCCCTCTGAGAGTATGGTGCCTTGAAAAAGTCTAACCCACAGTGAAATATGTGAAAATATGTGTCTGGCCATGACTAGAGACTCTGGAACCAATGGACCTCCCCTCTGTCACTCCCTGCTGGCCTCTTCCTCTTTTTCCACTTTCCTGGAACGGGGAGGGTGGAGGGGGGGAGGGGGGGTGGAGGATATCACAGGGTTGGAAAGACCGTTTCGGCTCTGAAAACACATGCATACATTTGCCCATCACCAGTCGGACGGCTGTTCCATCCCTCTCCCCATTCCCTCTCTTCCCCACCTCGCTGCTGGGCTCATTTCTTTTTCTGTTACTTATTGTGTGAATGCCCTCCATCATTCTTCAATATCATCTCCTGTAGGATACTGCAAAACAACCATGCAATGAATTCCTCCATTATGTGACCAAGAAGGCAAAGGCAGAAAAGTTCCATTTTGAAAGGATGGAATTTAAAGGTGCTTACACTTTGAGCATGTACTGACATGAATATGAAATGCACATTTCTCTTATTATTCATCCATCAGATCTTTTTCTTTTCTTTTCTTTTTTTTGATGGACGAAGAGGACTTTCAAATAAAAGCATTTCTGTGTTTCCTCAACTTTTATCTATCATTTTTGAATCATCAATGTTTCCTTTCGTCAAGTAAACGCATAAATCTGTCAGTCTTTCCTGTGACTGTGGAAGTGGCATAATAAGATCAGAATGGAAAGACTGTGACGGATTAGGAAACTGCACACAATCCATTGCTTTTAATATGACAGCCGAATTCCAGTGCAGATTTAATACCTGAAAAGCATTCATGGCAAATGACTTCAGACAATTGTTATGATGTGTTTGCGAATGAAAATGGTGTGCTATCCTATTTAGATGTGCTGTCTGGAACAGTTTTAGCTACAAGGAAGACACAAATCATTCTAATTGTGTTCTGTCTTAGATGTTTAATGCAGAGAAGAAGGGGACCAATGATGGAAAAAAGGGGTAATCTTATTACCGTCCGGAAAGTGAAAGACATCTGAGAATGTGGTTGAAGAAATGAAGCTATGGTTGCTACATGTATGGCATGTATAGATTCAGCCCCACATACAGTACTGCCGATTTGTGATGCGCCTGTGCAGGAAACGTGCAAAGCTGCAGACTCAATGCATGTGTTTAGAGAAGAATCTCCATTCAAAATGCAATTTTATGCAGGACTAGGCATAATCTCCAAGCAGAAAACCTGCCCTATTGTCATGAACACGCGTGGAGAATGATCATGATGGCATTAACACACTCTGTCACTAAACAGATCGACTCCCCCTGTTGTTGCTGCTGCCGCTGCAGACTCTGAACCACATGCGCACCAGATCCGGTGCAGTCCATGTGTCCAGGCAGCAAGCTGTCACACTGGCTGCCACTGCATGGCTTAAAGCAGGATAAATGAATCATGTCTGCGATTCCTCAACATAATGCTGAGCGAACCACAGTGAAATCCATAGGGCGTGGCGGCATGGGTTTCTGTCATGGCCTCCCCAGCATGGCAAGGGATTTCCTTGTTAAGGTAGTTGGGTATTGGGCTGCTGCTGGTGGTGGTGGTGACAGATGAAGTGGGAGGTTTGAATGAATTTTGACCCAGTGGAGTGAGAGGTTTTTGGGGGAGGTATTCAACAATGGTGTGCTGGTGGTAGTCGGAGGGATACGAAACCCATATCAATCACCTCGAGAGAGAGAGAGAGAGAGAGAAAGATTCCCTTTCACTCTGAAAGGCCACCCAGTGCACTGTTCCAGCAGCTACTTGGATATACACCAGGAAAATGAAATGGGGCTGTCCATCCACTTCCTACCATTTATATTTATATAAGAAATGATCATGTGCGTCATGAGAAAATCAATTTTGATGCTGAGAAAAATGGGTGGCCACTGAGTAGATGAATGATGTTGCCATAAATATGCTTCCACTTTTATCAGTCAACACTAAGGAGAAGTACGACATGAACAACACGAGTAAGAAGAGGAGGGGTCTCACTCTCTGACATCACTGACCTACTGCTTCATCTCAAAGTGGCATATTCATTTCTTTTCATTACAATGATAAGCCTGCTTTATCTTTATTTACTAAAAGCCTTATCGAACTGGAGATCAATCAGCCTTCGAGCAGAGGAGGTAATCTTTTAGATTTTCACTTAATAAAAGAGAGGAGTCCATAGGCAAACATTATCCTGCCAAGGTTGCTTTTCACGTCAGTCAGTAAAGGCTCACATTGAAATGAGGGGTCACACAGTGTTGTCATTATAGCTATGGAGATCTTTGTGGTAATCCAAGGGGAAAAAAAGTACTACTAGTAAAAGGAGGACATGAGTCTAACATTTATTTGCTCAATGAACTGACTGTTTTTATCTAAACACACACACACACACACACACACACACACACACACACACACACACACACACACAAAAAGGAATTAATCTGTATTTTGGTGTTGGTGTACAGCAGGTTGTAACTAACAAGACATGCCTTGTGCCCACCAAACATGGACCACATGGACAAAAACGTGCTCTGATGAAGCTTGACGTGTGGTTTGAGGGAGTAGGGGGCACTTGTTTTCCTTGGGTCATTATTGGCTTGACCCTGCAAGTGTCCTTCATGTTCAGAATCCTTCAGTAGCCACATCTGTTTCGCCAGTCAGGCTTCGTGAGTGATGGCTGCCTCACACACTCCCACCTCCTGATCTCCACTAGTGCCTGTCCACCGAGGGAAACAGGTCTTAGAGCTCATGACTTTTATTAATTTTGCAACAAGGATTTCTGTTTGGTATATTTTCTAAAGCCACTTAGGAACATATAGGAACAAGCACTGCTTCCTTCCACTGAGATGTGAATTAAACATTATCAGCCAGGTGCACATACGTGGAGGAGACTGAAAGACGTATATGTGTGTGCTTTGTTTGCCTATTGTCATTCAGCTGGAGAACTACAATGTGGTGGTCATGTGTTTTTCTCCACAAGATGTCAATGTATTGTTCAAACGATATGTGTGGGATAATTCTATCTAGAAGCAATATAAGAAGGGGCCTCGCCCCAAAGAGCTTTGGATTTTGATGCTGGAACTTTGTATTGTTGTTGACATATCCCCAGTCATGAATCGATCTTCGCCCGTGATTAAAGATGGTGCCTTTTTACTCCTGCTTGTGTTGCCTGGTTTCTTATCATTTTTACAACACCCTCAACTTAAAACTTTTGTCAATAGAAATTTTCACTGAAGTTGCCTTGTCTTTCAATGTAACACTAAACACGCCACATTTCATGTACAAATATGCAGAGGGGGTAGTTACATGCCTCAGGGAATATTAACATAATAATCCCATAATTCCTTGGGTCATAAAACAGTAATACCATATAATACTAATATCTTCTAATCCCATGTGTAAAATGTAGTATGTTGTATTTCCATGTCATACTGATTCATGTCAAGCCATATCATAGCACAGTAAAAAAGTTCAGAATTCAGGTTCTTAAAGGAACACCCCACCTTTTGTGCAGGTTCTTAAAGGAACACCCCACTTTTTGTGCAGGTTCTTAAAGGAACACCCCACCTTTTGGGGAAATATACTTATTTTCCATCTTCACCTGAGTTAAAGAATTGAATTCCAGCTCATCCAGCCGTTCTCTCTCTCAGTCTGACAATAGTGCTTTTAGCTCCAGCCTTGCATTGATCATTGAATCAAATTAGACCATTAGCATCTTTTCCTATATAAAAATTCTGACTCTTCTGTAGTTGTAAAGTGTACTAAGACCAACAGAAATGAAACGTGGCAATTTTCTAGGCTGATATGACATGAAACTATACTCTACTAATACTATACTATAGAACTATACTATAATAATCAAGGTACTAGGCTGGTGTTCACTGCTAGACTGAGAGAACGACTAGATGAACTGGAGAAAGGTAAAATTCAACAATTTAACTCAAGGGGAGGTGGAAAATGAGTGTACTGTATTTCCCCAAAAGGTGGCCTGTTCATAGCACACCCATATCATAGCACAGTAAAACAAATCAGAATTTAGGTTCTTAAAGTGCACCCCAAATTTTGTCTGTTCCTTGAAATGCTACTCCAACTGAATGTCTTGTTGCAATACTAGAGCAGCCTAAGCTGTAGGTGGAGGGGTGCTGTTTGCAACAACCAAAAATTCTCAGAACAGAGAATTTAATCTTAACCAACTGTATTTCATCATAAACAATAAGAAAACAAGGCTTTAAGTGTAAAAAACTGAACATCCCATTTAAACCAGGTATAGTTGCTGTGAATCACATGACACAGAGAACAAGACATGATCACAGTGTGTAACTGAGAAAAAAGGGGTGGAGATCCACCAGTGCACAAGATACCACATCGTGTTGTGATATAGCCCGAATATCTGTGCTAATACCCTCTGTGATGCCATTGGGAAACCCAGACTATGCCTTAACATAGACAGAGAGTGGATCTGGTCTCATGCACTACCTATTACTGGGGCCATAACTAGCTTGAAAATGTAAGGTAAATTTGCTAAATGATATTGTTTAATCAATTCAAAGGATAAATACGTAGTTGAACTAAACACAGTAATGCAGACGGCATCATTGTGTGCATCATAGAAAGCCAGGCCCATACTGCACGAGAGTTTGTGATTGGTTCCTGGGGTTTTGGTGATTCAGAAATTTGCCTGACTCCAGGCGGACCTGCAGAGTGAATTTAAATTTGTTATCAAGTTCATGTGGGTTCACCCAGGTCAATGTCTCTGAGGTTAATGCCCCTTGACTGTGCTTGGACACAGTGGACATATGCCTCTGCAAAGTCATTTTCATATAGTGACGTGATAGCAGGTATGTCTGCATAGCATTGTGGATAATAGCAGCGCTATCGGTTACACCCTCGCAGTTGCTCTCGACAACAATTGTTGCATCATCTCATTATAATTTGGTGTGTGCATGTATAGGTGGCTGTTGAGAGTGTATGTTTATTTTGGAATGCTGGTTAAAAAAGGGCTGGATTACCTCCCACTGTAAGCAGCCACTCTGCCTCACCCATTATGAACATGCTTACAAGCATTAATCTCCACAGCGGTGCTTGTACCTAATCCCACTGTATTAAAGCTTCCAGTACAATGCCAGCACAGTAGCTTCCGTTTCTGGCTTTGCACAGGGGTAACAAGAGGATCCTGCTGGAGGGTCAAACCAGCAGAAAATCACTTGAGAAAATCAGCGAATGTAGCGTTCCATGATTTAGAGAAAATGCATGCTGTTGCAACCCATTAACCTGACTGTCAGCAGCTGAGTCACGACCCGAGCTTCTGTTATGACTTAATCTCCAGAATGTCTGCAGTGAGGAATGCTGGGATAGAATATGCAGGGTGTATGCAGTTGTACTCAGAGTTCTACTTAATGGTCCAGCATTTTTTTTTTTTTACCCTTTTTATTTATTTACTTTAATATTAAACCAAGAAACCAAGAATTAAACCAAGAAACCAAGAATTTTATGTGTTATTTATAAATATAAGTATAAGTAAACATGCAAGTCACAATGGCAAGCTGTGCTCCAATTCAGTCTAGTGAGCAATGAAGGTCGGGTCAAACTGGGTATCATATTCCCTGTATGAGCCTTCACAATGTGTCAAAGTGCACATGAAAGAGAGACAGAAAAGAAAGTAAAACGACTGGGGCCAAAGTGCCTCCGTCATTTAAATCCTTAAGCACTGAAAAGCGCACGTAAACAAGCAAACGCGGCGCTCTAAAAGAGGGCAAAAGTAACGCACAATATGAAATATTAAAATAAGAAGACGAACCACCAGACAGGCGATGCGACTGATCAGTGGGTGGGGGCAACAGAGGTCCTCTCTGCCGTTGTCAGCAACCCATCAAGGTTATTAGTGATTAAAGGCGGCAAATGCTTACCTGCCAGCAACTCTCAAATGAACACCTATCTTGGGGAAATTGTGACTTCAAACGCACAACTTAAGCCCCTCTGATGTGCAAAAGTGTAGATTTACTTTCTTCCCATGCTAAGGTGGAATTTGGGTCTTTTTTTGACCAGCAGGCAGTTTTTTTTTCCAGAAATGTTTATTCACAGTTAAACCTCTACAAATGCTGGCACATGAAAATGAATTTAATAAATAAATAATAACACGCCTTGCATGTTTATTTGGATGTGTGTGTCTGGGGGAGGGGGGTGTTCACAGGAGCAAACATTTCACTCTGGGGAGGCAAAGCCTTATTTAAGTCCTCTCGTTTCAAATTTGATTTCAAATGCTCTCCGTTATCATTAGCCTTCATGTAGCAAATCATTGCTCTGGCAAAATGCACATTCAGCTCTTCAGCTCTCTGTGTCTGGTGATGTTGTAAGACTGTCATGGTGTGTTGGTGTGTGTGTGTGTCTGTGTCTGTATGTGTGTGTGTCAGGGTGATTTGTATAATCCAAAACACCCATGGATATTTCTACATATTTTCACAGTATGTCTTACTCGGATTGTTTTCCACATTCACCTTAAATGCATCTAATTTTCCCTGATGCCATTCTATACACATTACACCCACACAAGTCCTCCACCTGACATATCAACCTCCCGCACATGATTTAGTCTCCACCCTTTTCTCTCCACCCTCCTCCACCCTGACTTATCCCTCCACCCTCTCTCTCCTCTACCCTTACTTGCACTTCTACTCTTGATTTCCCTACTTGATTGCCAGAGCCTGCCGACTCCTCAGCCTAATCTCCTGGCTGGCTCTCAGTCTCGCGTTCGTTCCGTTCAGAGGCGTATTTCTGATTGAACTGTTTAGACATTCATTTCAGGCTCTGCTGCTGATATGTGCTCAGGGCGGTAAACTCCTGCCCCGCGGAAGCCTCGCTCTACCTCTCCAGATTGCGGAAGGTATTAAGCAAGTCTAACAACCGCGCTTTATGAATAGGCAATGTGCAAAGTGCAAGCTGGAGAGCGAGCAAAGTGGCACGGTGAGGCCAGGGTTTTTTCTTTTTTTTTTTCACGTGGTAACGACGGGGCCTTCCTGGCAAATAAATAATGGAGGGAAATTATGGCGCATTATTAGGACTGTATTTTAAGCGAACAGTGCATATGCGCTATGTATTATTCATCCAGAGTGAGTGTGAGAGTCAATGGCGTACTTTGCCCAGCTATGAATGCCACGAGGCGATGCCTTCAGGGTCACAGGGTTGGTGAGTTATCGCCTGAAGAGCAAGCAACTCCACATAACTGCCAACACTCAACACACACACAGTCATACTCCCAATGCCACAAATGTCTCAGTTTCATACATGGAGACTGGGAGCAGCAGAGGTGGCATAATATTAGATGTATGTAGATGACTTGTTGTTCCTTTTCTTTCCCCCCTACACAGACTATTAGACACGTTTGTTTTTGTAGGAGGCAGTCATTAGAGCTCAAATTAAATTCGAATTTCAGCAAGTTTGGTTTGAGATCTTCTACTTACCAGTTAATGTGTCTTAAAGTGGCTTTTTAATTATGCTAATCTTGTGAGCATCTCTTGCACAATAACAAATAACACATAGTCAAATGTAAGCAACTAAAAAATGCATGCATACAATGTCCTATACGATATATCTATATGGGAAGGCAGGCTATAAGAAAGGCATATAAGTAATGGCATATAAGTAATGGCATATTTTGATAATGAAATTTTTGAGAATGAAGTGCCTGTGTAAACTGCTTACAGTGCCTAACAATGCATCACTGATGTAGTAGCAATGGTTAAATAAACTGATGGATGAGCGGTCACATGCATAGCCCATATGTTTTATAAATGGGGTGAATCAAAGTGTTTTTTTATGTTATATGAACACATTTTTTATAGAAAAGACATGATTGATATGTAACATCATTTCCTCCTTGAGAAAAAGAACACTATGAATGTTCTAAAGGGAAATAAAGAAATGTGCAATTCTGTGCTTGTTGCTGAGGTCTTTTAAAGTTATGTTTGAAATAAATACATCCAAGAACACGAGTCACTTCTTCATCAGTGACTGTTTTATTTACAACTGAACATTCTGTAATGTACCTTGTATTCAGGAGGACATCAAAGAGTTTCCAGGACACTTTCAGCCATCAGAGATGAACATTCAGTACATCATTATCAGCGGTAGAATCATGTTGGTCTGAAGACCATCTTCGAAAACAAACACGAGTGCTTCTAGGCATCTGGCCTTAGTGGGTCTTCTTTGTGAGAACCCTGGGTGCTAAAATGTAAACACACATTTGTCTCACTCCCCTAATCCATTTGCATCCCGAAAATGTGCTGAATATTACACCCCTATCCATTATCACGTAAATAACTCAACGTGTTGGAGAAGTAGGACTATTTGTGTTCTTCCCCCGGGTCCCTCATGAGATGCTGACAGATAATGAAGCACCTGCTTTTAATAACCCTATAGAAGTGATCTGTATGTCATGTATGGAAGTTGGTCATGAGATGGTTGGAGAGTAGGAGGTAGGAGTGATGCATGCACGGACACATTAAAACATGGCTAATAATAGGCTGAGCATGTGGGGGTGCACAGTGCACTCAGGCTTCACTATGAATAACCGCACACACACACACACACACACGCACACACGCCACAATAGCAGGTGTATGACGGGGGCTTCATGGATATAACCATTGCTATCGGAGAATGTTAACTCTCTCTCTCTCTTCCTCTCTGTCTCTCTCTGTGTGTGTGTGTGTGTGTGTGTATGTGTGTGTGTGCACACGAGTGTGTATGTGTGTGTGTTTGTGTGAGATAAAGACAGAGAGAAGAAGAGATCAAGAGATGAAAAGAATCTGGTTAGGGGGATGGTGGCATTGGTGACGGTGGAGGAGGGGGAGGGGGGAGGGGGAGGGGGCAGAGAATGATGACATTTGACGAAGACAAAGCCAAGACACAGCTAAAGAGTGAAGGGATGATGAAGAAACCCACATCCAGAGTGAAAGGGTGATAACACACCGAGATGAAGGGTGATCAGGAAAGAAGAAGAAGCGAAAGACAGCAAGGATAGAAAGTGAGAGGAGAGGAGAGAGAGAGAGAGAGAGAAGAAAAACGACAGTGGGAGTCGAGGTGGAGATAAAAACTTGCAAGGCTTTTCACATTTCGCCGGCTGGCGATGCACCCACACGAGAGGGAGATTAGCCTGTATTAATTGCCTTCCGTCACACAGGAGCATCACACCGTGCGCGGAAGAAAAAAAAAAAAAAGCAAAAAAAAAAAGCAACTAAACTGGCAAGCTGCTAACACCCTTGATTCCAGCTAGCGCCACACACCTGCCACTTAAAATGAAACACTTCCAGTCCTCCCTCACACACTGCAGGAATTGTTTGGACGTTTTTATTGTTGTTGTTGTTGCTGTTGTCATCGCTGTGGTTACTCCTCCTTTTTTCTATCAATTTATACCAGATTAACTTGATTTGCTTCCTGTGTTCCTTGCAATTAAGTGTAAAGCCTGCATTAGGCTAAAAGGGATCAGAGCAAAGTAATTACCTATATCCATCACTCTGACTAGCACGCTCGCATATGAATAAACATGCACATATGGCCACATACACCTCAGGGAGAGGAGATATGTATGTTTTCATTTTTTACAACATCGCCCAGTGTCTGCTGGAATATTCACCAACTCGCCACTTCCTGCGCTGCGCGGCGGGCGGCGACATATGGCGCCGGTGATGTCCTCTCTGACTCCTCTCTCTCTGAATTGCCCCAGTAAGAGATAATCACTTGGTGGGGAGGTGAGTATTCACTCATACCACTGGCATCATGAAATAGAGATAATCGTTTGAGATACACACACACTCACACAAACACACACACACACACACACACACATGCGCTTGCACACACACACACACACACACACACACACACACGCACACAGAACAGTCTTGCTTGTATGGCAGGGTAAACAAACATTGATATGAAAAATAAGGGCTCCATCGCCTACGCCTACTTTTCACCTCAGCTTGGCTTGGCATTAATGGTGAATAGTGACACGATAGGCTCCCAGATATGGATGACTTTATGTGCGGCCTTATCCGTCCATCCTAAACCCAGGTGCTCACTGCAGGCTTAGAGGCAAGGTGGTTTAGAGGCTTAGAGGCTGAGGGTACAAGGCTGTGTTTGTTTCTCACTGAGAAAAGTGAACCCAGCACCCAGAAGTTAGAAGAGGTGCTAGCTGCCATCCGACTGCTTGTCCACACAAGGACATCCCACTGCTTAGCCAAAGGCATTACATCACACTATAGTCTATGCCTGTTTACATGACAACACCCTACTCAACATCAGCTATGGTGAGGTTTAAGCCTTTAGTTAAAAAAGGGGAAAATCATATTTAACATTTCATTTCGTGGGTCCTTGAGACAACTATTTCATGATGTAGTACATATTATTATGTTATTATTTTATGCACACAATACTTTTTAAAACCTCTTGGTGCAGACAGGTCAGTAGAGTAAGACAGTGTGAAGTTTTGAAAGTGTTTTAGTGATAGTGAAGATTCAATAATTCAAGGCATACCCTACCTAGCAGTTGAGGAGGCCATTAATGTTGAATCTAACACTGGAGTCTAACAGACACGCTGCTCCAGACATGGTGGGATAAGCTCCTCTGAAAAAAACAACTATTGCAAAGCAGCAGCCCCAGCATAGCCGAGAGGATGGCACCTGGTGGGGAGATAGACTTTTGAAAGATGCCTCAGGAACTGCCTTTTTTTTTTCTTTTTTATGAAGGTAAAAACTGGGTTGGGGAGGTCCTTGTTATCAAACTCTGTGGAAAAGGCACTGACAGTTGTGTGTGTGTGTGTGTGTGTGAGAGAGAGAGAGAGAGAGAGAGAGAGAGAGGGAGAGAGACAGAAAGATTTAGACAGACAGAAAGAGCGAGATGAAGGATAGAGAGAGAGAGAGAGACTCAGACAGACAGAAAGAAAGAGAGATGGAGTGGAGAGAGAGAGAGAGAGAGAGAGTAGGAGAGAGACTGTCTCTGGAAGAGAAGCCCAGGAGCATAAGGCATTCCACCCTGATTACCTCAATGTGTTCCTCTTTATCTGTAATGACAAGGCACATCTGGGGAGTGACCGAGTGTCTTGGAACGACAGGCAGGTGTAAATATTTCAGGGGCTGCATTAATACATGCAACATCTGGCCAGTGGAGGAAGGCATGTGTCGGGGCTTGGGCTAGTGGGGTGGGCCATTCACTTCCTACAAGTTGGGCTACAGGTAGCAGTAACGTGAAGAGGAAAATACAGCAAGACAAAAACACAATGAAGTAAAACAGGCAAGAAAATGCAGATATTCTGGCCATGTGTGGGCATTTCCTGCCCGTGTTAGTGTTATTCAACATACAGGCCAGGTGGTTGTGATGACTTTATATTTGTGAATCAGTGACCGTAACTGCGTGGGTACGGCCTTGGAAATGTTTTTTTTTTTCAAACTATGGTGAAGGAAAAAGGTCTGGAAAAGTCAAATTTAATTCATTCTGCCGCAGCATCTTCTTAGCTTCCTAGACGCTTAGACTTTTGTGAATAATATAGGATGTTAAAAAAACAAAACAAAAAAAACTCCCCTGGACATTAAAGGTTCTCTGCCAGGCACTCTAAACATGGAAGTCTTTGGTAGGAATTACATCATGCCACCAGTCGTTGGGCCCACAGAAACTAGCTCTTCACGCCTAAAGTGGCCCTAATTATCCACTGATGTGGGGTTTCATCTCGGCGTGTGGTCCCCCATCGGTGCTCTGGCGGCCAAAGCTTATCCCAGCATCCTTCATTCCTCCTCACCACAGCGATCCTCATTTGGATGGATGTGAGAGAGGCGAGGGCCCCAGCACCCACACCCCTCGGCCTACAAATTTATTCCCTTTCATTTTTCACCCAGGAAGGAATGCGGTGGTGATGTCTCAGAGCCGGTTCATGGCAGGGCTGTTGGTTGCGAACCACGCAGAAAAATCATATGATTTCTGTGCCACAGTCTTAGAAGCACTTCCGGCAAGAGGAGGCTGTTTTATATTGATGTTTTAAAGCAATTGGAAGGAGAAATTCGGTGTGATTCAATCAATAGCTCTGTTGTTTCTGGTCACAGAATGCTATCTCTAGAAAAAGAACAATAAAATTTGATACAACATAAACCTGGCAGCCAACATTAAGTGCATGGGGCATAGCGTTATTCAGTCTATGTAGGCAAATTTTCTTATTCTTTTTTTCCTATCAACAGCACTAGTGACGTCAAACAACAGGGCTATGGATTGATTTACACCGTACTTCTCCTTTAACACATTATCAGTCAGACACCGTCAGCTCTGTGTATGTTTGACGACTGGACTGTGCCATTCAGAGTAGGACATTCAAGGATGCCTATCTCTGTGCTGTTCCACACTACACTCTCACCGCAACCCACCCACGCACACAGACACACACACACACACACACACACTTCAACCCACACACACACGGCCTCCCTTTTGTGTGCTGACTTCCAGACTGTGAACTATCGAGCAGCTTGCTCAGACAAAATCATAAAGCGACAAAACTTATATCATCATGGACATACAACTTGTTCATCTGAGACTTTGAAAACTATCTCTCTCCTCTTCTTTCTCTAGGCTGTTTTTTTATTTATTTTTTTTCGGTGGAAGTTTGTATTATTGATGATGGCAGGCCTATAGCAAGCTGAAAGTGTGTCATTGAAAAGACAGCTTAAAAAGAGCCTGAGAGCATGATTAGATAATGATGCCTTGGAACAGCCTTCAGCTCACCAGAACAAAACTCATCAAAGACAGCTAAAGCTCCCAAATTCCAGGCTGACTAAAGGAAAAACTAAAAAAAAAAAATAAAAACAGCCTCTCTATGAGAGCAGATCAGAACACGTATTGATGGAGTCTTTTTTTGTCTCAAGAGGGGAGAATAAAATGGGCTTTCTTTCTCTCTCCTTCCAGGCAGGTTGCTTTAGAAAGGTTCACACCACTCTGACATGAGCCTGTCAGTCTTGTTCCCTTCGATCGCGCTAATTGGAGATTAGGTTTTTGCAACGCTTGGAAGAGTGAGCAGGCAGCGTTGCACACTCATACACCTCTGCACAGCCCTGTGTTCAAAGTCACGCTCACTCACACACGTACACACTCACAGCACAAACACACTTACTCACTCACTCACTCACATACATACACACACACACACATGTTATGTTTAAAGTTGTGCTCTCTCTCTACACACACACGTACATGGACCATGTGGTTACTCTGTATTCTGGAGAAGTCATGATACAATGCAGCATGTGTGTGTGTTTGGGTCTGGGGTGTGGATGCTGGTCCACGGCCAGGGTCATCTTGTCTGACAAGATACAGCCTGCAGGGACTGCCCTCCCACCTGCCCCTTTCCTCAGGACCTGACTCGCATGACTTCATACCAATAGCCCTCCCCTTTTCCACAAACACACACACACACACACACACACACCTTAACCCCCCACTCCACCCCACCCCTGCTCTCTACTCATGTTTTCAGATGCATGGACGGCGAATAACGTTAGGCGGTTTTTGTCATGAATTATTGATCTGTTGTTGGCTATGTGTGGCGAGATGAACGGTGCATGCAGGGCCCAGATAAGACCAGATTTACACCTTTGCCTGCCAATCTCTGGCTCCACGGGCCAGCTCCCAAATTACATGGAAATTGGGTTCCCGACGAGACCTAATAAAACAGCTAGAGTCCCTTCAGCACGGGCCCCTGCCCCGGCCCTCACCCAACGCTGTGCATATATCACAAAAGGCCCTGATATGTCTCTCTCGCTCTCTCTCTCTGTCTGTTTGTTCACCAGTACATGTAGTGTGGTGTTTGCATCATAAGTGGACCCCTGGCTTGGCATTGTTCATATGGAGATGCTATGCACAAGCTCTGGATGTGTCTGTGGCCATCAGTTTGGATGCCTGCCCTTCTCATGGGTGAGCAGGTGAGGTGGAAGATGCCTGCTGCAATTTGTAAACAACATCAGACGCCTCAGGGGTAGAGGAAAACAGCGCTCGTCCGCCGTTCTGATGCCAAAGAGGATTGTGTCCTTTAAGACCACAATATCTCAATGTTTAATACAAAACAGGACAGCATTTCATTCTCCAGGGACTTGCTGTCGATTTGGCAAACAGCTTCATACTTCTGTAGATTCTATAGATCATTAAGGCTTTAGGGACTTCTGCTACAACACTCTCCCTCATTATAATTTCAAATAGTGATAAACATGAAGTGGGAATTAAATTACTTCATGATGTAGCCTTCATTTACATCAAGTTATATGCATTTAAATGAATACCTGTCTCCCTCATGTAATATGTTGGCTAACAGGCAGATTTACAACTGTTTGGTTGGGCTGTAAAATAAAAACTGCCTGTATAAAAAATGAAGCATGCTTTTCCACTGATGTGACACATTGCCATTTACTGCATGTGATAAGAGCTAATGTGTATTCTCCAGGGCTCCTCATCCTCCTGTGAACATGTTTCATCTGCATTGTAATGTGTCTCTTATAACATAGCTACAACAGAGCAATAACAATGTTATTAAGCAGAATTACACCACTTTCCAATAAACTGCATTGATTTTGTATTTCAGCATGCCACTGATGTAGTACAAGTAGCATGATAAAGTGGTTTTAATAGTAGAGGAAATCTATTCTTTCTCATTCTGTATATTGCAACTGTCCTTTCTAGAAATGTTGTATTGTATTGTATTTGTGACTGTTTTCTTGTCTCAAATGCAACCCAGTCAGACATCATGGGGTTTCAACCATCAAATCAAAACTGCAAGAACAGCCGCAGTGGCAGCACAATACCTTCTAAGACCCCTCCAAATAAACACACACACACACACTCACACACACACACACACACACACACACACACACACACACACACACACACTCACACACACACACACTCACACACACACACACACACACTCACACACACACACACACTCACACACACATACACACACACACTCACACACACACACACTCACACACAATCCCCACCCTTCCCAGTCTTGTTAAGCTTTGCCTTAATGACGGCCTGTTTTCCAAGTGGGCTCATTTAGACGTTTGATTCATACATTGGGGTTGTTGGGGCACTGCCGTCCTACATAAGCCTTCTCATGGCCTCTTTCTCTGGGCTCGAGATCTGACGAGGCGTCCGGGAGCCCCTGGAGGTCCACGGCTGGACCTTTTTGTTGTGGTTGTTAATTAATTACATCCCCGAAGCCCCACAGCGTGTCCTAAGCCGTAATATGACCCAAGTCTGGCCTCCTGTATTTCAGCTCCTGCTGTTCATCTCCCCACCTCCCTTCACTCTCCAGGAGCCTGCAGGCAAGGCCAAAAATCACCGCCTGGAGCCCACAGCGCACCCGCACCGTATTCACAAAGACGCCACACCGAGCAAAAAAAAAAAAAAAAAAAAAGAGGGAGAAACAAAAAACAAAAAAGCAAAGAAAATGTAATAATAATAATTAAAAAAAAATGAAATAGAAACACTGTTTGGAAATGGTTTTTCTTGGAAAAGCTTCAATGCATAACTCCTGAAAAAGTATCCTAATTTATCACACCTATCTTGCCATGTTGAACCAGGAGCCAAACAGAGCCACCCACGCATCTACTCTCATCTTCAAGAAGCAGTTCTTTGGTACTTTCTCACTTCTCCTAGGTGCAAACATATGGCGTGAGTGTGTTTGTATGTGACATGGGAAAAGGGTGGCTGTGAGTATGTGTGTGTGTGTGTGTGTGTGTGTGTGTGTGTGTGTGTGTGAGAGAGAGAGAGGGTAGAGAGAAAGAAAGAAAGTAAGAAAAAAAGAAAGAGACAGAGTCCTTAGGCAACACACACCTAATGGTGAGTCTGGATAGGCCTCCTAGTGTCTCTGATGGACTATGCATAAATATGTGGCTGTGTGTGTTCCTGGGAAGCTCAGTTAATGGAGAGTCCAAACACTAAATGTGATGAAGTGACCACGGCCATCTGGAGCTGCATCAGCTTGTCTGGCGACAAAGGAAGGAGGGTGACATTAGCACTCATTTCCCCACCTCTATTCTCATTAAAAACTGTGAGATGGAGAGAAAGTGTGAGAGGGTGTGTGTGTGGGGGGGGCAGGGGTGGTATTGGAGTGAATGGGCTGAGATAGGTGTGTGTGTGTGGGGAGGTGATGGGATGTTCAATGCGCTCATATGCTGACTCAAGATGACCTTTGACCCCGGGAGTCTGGCAGATGAGTCACAATGTCATCCCACCTAACAGAGAGGAAATAAAGTCGACACTTAAATGTGAGCTGCATTAGCCAAATGAGGTCCGGGTTCACCATCTTCGTCCCATTAGCTCAGTAATGACTCGGACAACTGCAAAGACGTTCAGACTAACCCAGTCTTATGGTGTGCAGCTCGAAAAGAAACACAGCTCAGACACACACACACACAAAGGCACACATACACACAAGCAGATATGCACACATATACACAAGCAGATTTGCACCTGACACATGCGTGTGCGTACACACTCACACACAAAACACAAACACAAACACACACACTCACACACACAGTGAAACATACATGATGTTGTACCTCATAGGCAGGAGCGTGCGCTGACACCCCAATGAATTATGTTATCAGTATCCACAATAGATATTCCTCCTTACTGCTCACAGAAAGAAAATGACACAAGTTCAAGTTGCACTTCAGCAGGGGTAAATAATCTCCTTCCCCACCCCATCTTTGTCACACAAGCACTTTCAACCCTTGACCCACTATTTCAGGCCTCTCCTCACATCACTCTCAGAAAGAGCCAGTCATTCATGATCCACGACCTCTTGATTTACAGTTCATTGATTCTGCCCGGTTCATCATACGTCTTACAGTGAGGGTAATTGATGGTCAGGACCTATTTGGAGAACCTCCCTGAACTTGACTCAAAATGCCTTACTTGGGAAAAGAGGCAGACCAGCAATAAAATGATGTCTTTCCACTGGCTCTGGACCCCTTTTTTATGAGTAATTGACTGGACTTAAGTAATGGACCGTGCAGTCAAAATGGAAGGTGTCTTGAACCTGCAATGTCGGCAAATCCCTGTCAGGCAAAACAAGCGGAGGAGCCGGAGATGCTGAAAATGCTGTCTGTCCTGTCGCCAGGGTGTCCTTCAGAGATCACTGAGAGGAGAGAGAGAGAGAGAGAGAGAGAGAGCGAGAGAGAGAGAGAGAGAGAGAGAGAGGGGAGAAGGCATCTTCCATCTTTCCCTTATGCAGTGCATGTAAAGACTGCATTGACTTTGCTGCACACAATTGGGCACCCAGCCACTTATAATCAGCCCATAAAACTCAAACAGTGGGTCTTGCAACCAACCAATCAGAGCCATTGTGCACTGTTCGCCTGTGTATGTCAAAGCTGCTGTTTCTTTTTGGCAGCAAAGAAAAGATCCTGGTTTATCTGAACATTTATGATCATTCCTCATCAGTCACCAACTTGGAGATAAATCACCAATAAACTTTCCATCACACTATGGAGATAACTATTTAATTATAAGAACTGGTAACAAATCAAGCATGTTTTGCATTTTCAATTGAAGTGTTTTCTCAATAATTGTGTGGTGCTTTAAATTAAGTATGTTGCAAAATTATAAAGAAAATGCAAGCCGAAAATGTTTTCAAGGCATTGTCAGAATGTGTTCAAGGTATATCCCAGTGTATATGTTCTAGCCCTTTTGGGTCTGTTCCAGGATTCTACTGCCAGGTTTCTTTCCTTAATTCTTTTCTTGATCAATAAAGTTTTATTTGAATGGAATTCATGTCTCAATAGTGCTTAATCGATCCTTTGAAGACCTGGCTGTTGATGTCCCTAATGCATTAGGCCCCGGGGTGGCGTAGTAAGACTACAGTGACAACACATTCTCTTACCTTACCGCCTTGCCACACACACAAATATATATATATATAGAGAGAGAGAGAGAGAGTAAAAAGCACAATAGCATTACACAGCATGCCTCCAGTCTTCCGTAAAGACTCAGAAAGCAAAACAGAACAGACAACAGGTTTTATCCACAATAGTGTAAGGAGGGATAGAAAATAAAACAGTGGACATTGACACAGTTTGTTTATAGTAACAGTGTTTGGCGTAGGTCCTTGTTGTCAAACCATTACGATAACGGTCCTTGATACAGGCTCCTGATCGATGCGGTGAGCCGATTGCAATTCCTGACAGAGAAAGAAGGCAAGGCTTTCATAGGCAGCTGTGTCTACCCCCCAGTATTGAGACATGGACCGACTGATGGCGATAGCTGAAGGAGGATGCATCGCGGATGGAGTGTTCTGGGTGATGAGCCAAAGAGCAACAGAGCGGTGGTTGAAGGAGGAAACGTCAGTCTCTACCTCTGGGGTTGACTAAGATGGACTGGTGGTTGTGCTTGAAGGGCACATCGAAGACCAAGCATCCCAGTCGCAAAAGAACAACAGAGTGGTGGTGGAGGGGAGGAGGAGGAGACGGCAAAGTCAGCACACTCCAGGCAGCAGTAAGAGGTGTTAGCCAGACTGATTCATGAATGAATGAATGAATGAATGAATATCATACTTTACGAGCCTTATGGGTAAAACTTACACCCAATGGCTGTCTTCCATTTCTCTTTTCTCTTGCATTGCCTTAAGGAAGAAATCCGGTGTGAATCAATCCATAGACCTGTTGTTCCAGGTCATGCTGTCAGTTGGAAAGAGAATGAAAAAAAACTGACACAACATAGACCCACATAGTGGACTGGCAGCTAACACTTGCTGAGTGGGGCACAGAAACTCACTTTCAGTTTCATTTTCCAATGCCCCATTCAGTTAGCATTAGCTGCCCCCCTTTCTGCATGTGGTACTTTCGTATACAGTGTATGTAATGTGTAATGTAATGACTTATGTAATGTTATGGCAGCGTGTAGGTGTGCATAGACTGGATGAGTCACTGCTGTACAGACACTTATACTGGTAGCACATCATATTCAGTTATCATAATATCCAGTATTACACTCAATTTATCATACAGTACATATGTTGCTAGAAACAAGCATTTGAGATGATCTTTTATATGCCAGTCAAATTACATGACCAACCAAGGCTTTATGGTTACCAATGTCTTTCCACTGATTCATTTTTTGATACAAGTTCAAATTGCTAAGGCTTATTCCTTAAGAAACTGTTTTAAAGCAGTCAATCTCTCTCTATCTCTCCCTCTCTCGGTCTCTAAAATAAAAGACTGATACAGTTGAATCCTGTTGAGAGTGAATGGTGTTTGTCTGAGCCTGGCTTTCTGAAATGTCTGCACTGATTGACTATAATGGCTGGGTAGGTTGAAGTCGACTTTAACATCACACCCCCATTGGTTAACCCTAGCCTCTAGCTCAACCTACAGCCTCACACCGACACCGCAGGTCAGGTGTGACTCCCAAAAAAAAGGCGTGTGGGAGGGTAAGGTAGAGGATATTAACCAGTGCACTCTGCCATACCTAATGTAGATGGATATTCTTCTTGACATTTACTGCTGTAATGGTGATAGCACTGTACATTATGCTATAATATTGATGGCCCCTGCCGTGCAAGCGGGGGTGGGAGGGATATGAGACTGTCACTGTGTTTTCACAGTCTCTGTGAGAAATATCAGTCTGTCTATACTCTCTCTCTTTCTCTTTCTCTCTACCCCTTCTCTCTTTCTCCCTTCCTCTCTCTATCTCTGAGAGTGCAGCATAAACAATATTAAACTCAGATGCAGAATAAAACTCGCGCAGGATATTAATGTGGATCTGACAGCAGTGCTATGTAGCAAAAGTAAACTTCCACCCTCATCTTGTTTCTTAAAGCCTTCTGAGGAATGACTTCTACTTATTAATTTATTTACTCTTCTGAATGTTAAAGGCGAATCGATATCCCTGTTGTTCCAGGCTACCTATTGCTGTCCGTTGGAAAAAAGAGTGTGAAAATTTGGTTCAACATAGACCGAATAATGAAGCGTCAGTTACTGTTAACTGAATGAGACACAGCAACTTACTTTTAGTTTCATTTTCACTATGCCCAATTCAGTTAAGGTTCGCTGCTGATATTATATTCGATTTCTCCTTTAAGGTTCACCACCACAGCTCCCTTTAGAGTTCCCACCTTTCTTCTTCAGTTTGTGTTCTTGAGTGTTGCAGAAGATATGATTCTGCATAGATAGCATCTTGCCTGGTGTGAGTGAGTGTCTTCCATGGACAGATGGTTTGACTGTTGGTGTGAATCATTTGTATGCCCACATACTCTTCCAGCTGGATCACATTCAGAAGCCTCTCGCTTCTAACAGACTGCCCAGCAATACCTATAGGGAGGCAAAGCAAAACACACTGGAATGTCTGGCTCCATGTTTCCAAAGGCCAACACAGAGTACATGCTGTGAGAGCTTCTATTTCAAACCACATCCATGCACAGACACTAGGTGGACACCAGTAGTCCATATACTTGTAGAGCGTTCAAGTAAACTTTTAGAGGACAAAGGCAGTGTGGAGCACGTCGATCTGTGAACTCCATTTCACTTAGTGACAAAGTAAAAGCTTGCCCGGTGGAAGCGGGAGATGAAGAGCGGGACCCATCGCCGAGGCCCGTCGTGGGCCCGACGCCAACGGGTAATTGTGTCTTTATTTAATAAAGTCCAGAGGAGAGGGATTGATAACAGAGCAATGTCACCGCACAATTAATATTTCGATTAGAAGGGTCTAGTGGGCGGCTATTGGCATCCTGGGCTCCCCCGGGCCCTTACCCCCCCCCCTCCCCTACAGTCACCCCATCCACCCACCCACTTCCACCCTCCAGTACTGCAGTGTGCCTTTAGGAAAATGAGGGCTAGAGATGATTAACAGTGCATTGATGCTCCCCTCTGCGCCGAGCCCAAGGAGCTGTTGGCTCCTCTTATAGAGGCAGAGCTGAAACAAGGGAATTACAATAGATCACGCTCGGCACACCCCACCTACTCACTCACCACCACCACCACCACCACCAAAAAGAGTCTCCTATCGCTATTCGCTCGCTGCTGCTGCCCCCCACCCCCTCCAACACCACCCCCAACACTGTTCCACCCTTCCCCCAGGCCTTGATTGATGCTGATAAGCTGGCAAGAAACTCTGTCCCAAGCAGAAAAAGGATTTCCATGGTTTATTGGGTGCAGGGAGAGTGGCGCTGCAGGCAGGGTGCTGGGGAGCACTGCAGGGGTGGGGGGTGCTAGGTGGCAGTGGAGGTGATGGAGATGCTGAGGTAGAGGGTTTCGCGGTCCTAAAAGTCAGACTAAATTGTACACACTGGAGAGACCACCGCATTCGTTAAATGCTAATGATACCCATATGCCTGATTCATGGTTCCTGTTTCCCCACACAACCCACACCCACAGACAAACACTCCTATAGTTCAAGGTGGATTAGTGAGGTAGTGAGGTGTAGTTATTATTTATTTATATTTTTCGTCTGAGGAGTTTGGGTCAGAACTGATGTTGAGTCTACACACAGATCTGCATAGCTGGTGGTAAAGGTACTAACGGGAACACGTGAGATGCTTCTTGGTAACTAAACTCCAACAAATTCAGGCCCCCCCACAAAAGCAGATAGAAAGAAAGAAAGAGCCATCAAAACGCCTTTTATTTACACATGCAGTAGAGGACTTGATTATGTCAAATAATACAGTTAGAGCTGAGTTCACACAAATGAGCACCAGTGCTGACTTCACACACTGGGCAGAAAAGAAAGCCAGTAGCCAGCAGCCAGTGATCCCTTCACTAACACCTAACCATGGAACATATAAACAATAGGTCAGATGTTACAAAGAGATTCAATTCAATTCAATTCAATTCAGTTTTATTTATACAGCGCCTTTTACAATAGTATTGTCTCATGGCGCTTCACAGAAGGAGCACCCAAGAGCAACAGGGGCAAGGAAAAACTCCCTTATGTTCAGTTAATCTAGGAAGAAACCTTGGGCAGATCCACGACTCAAGGGGCTAACCCAACTGCCAGGGGTCATGGAGAAAAATTACAATCAGTAGTAACCATGACAGACTATAAGTTGCCTATGGTTTAGCTAAGGTTCATAATAGTTCATAATAGAGTATTATCCCACTTTTACATTACATGGTAGTCAGTCTATAGGTGGTTATCAGGAATTATGGCTGGACAATGTAGCAGCGGCCAGGCATAGTGACAAACTCAAAGGAGTGAGATGGGTCATGGGGGAGATTGAAAAAAAGGCTAGTGTTTCTTTTCAAAGGTTTTTGAAAGTGTTCCTATTGGTTCACTCTCATGTGTTGAAGCTAATGACTGCTGAAACAATGTCCCATTTCAGAAATAAAAAAGTAAATAAATAACTCAAACCGTTTGCCATAAGCTGTTTCAACATGTCAGAAAGAGAGAGGTCTTATCTGGTGTCTGACGTGCACTGCCGGCCAGGGTGGACATTGAAAGGAGAACGCTGATTGTGCCTTATTGCACGGTTGCATGTAAAAGACCAGGTGTGACTATTTATTGGGATTGGAGTCACTACTATTTCCCCGGAGCAATTTCACCTCGAAATGGGGCCTTGTTTGAAATCACCGTGATTCCCATCAACTGCAGTTTCCCCAGGCTTATTTGGGGCTCTCCAAATAGCTAGGAAGTGAAACAGAACATAGATTTTTTTTTCTCCCTGAGCAGTCTTGCCTTTTTGTAAAGCTTTCAAAGCAACAGCACATGTTCTGTGTGTTTTAATTTATCAAACCATCAATTAGATTAGACCATTTCTGAAAGTTCAGCCTAAATATCTGGATTAGTATCACTTGGAAGTGCTATGCACACTGTAAAAAACAACAAGTAATGCTTACTTCACTGTAAAAAATAAAAAGCCCAATTTACTTGAAAAATTGGTTCAAATGAGTTAAGTAAACATAACTAGTCTCTTTCAAGTACAGCTTACGTGAAAAATTGATGGAAATTAGTTGCTTCAGTTGAGTCAAGTAAACATAGCCAGCCTTTTAAGTTATGTAACCTGAAAGAGACTAGCAATGTTTACTTAAGCCGTATGTGGCAATGAGTTTCCACCAATTTTAAGCTTTACTTTTTCTTTTAACAATGTATGTCAAGGCCTGGAAATCTCTACTCCCTTCTGTGAACTGATGCATTTGGATCTTCTTGAGTCAGATTTAGAGATTTAGAGAGCATTGGCAGTTATGGCGTTTACAAGAGCAACACGCACAAATAAGCAGTTGTGAAGACTGCTATGTGTGCCAAGCAGAAAGACACATGAGAGAGAACAATACAAACATCTGCTAGTTTGAGTCATATTGTTGTACCGAACATCGTTATGCACACAAATGAATTGTAAGAAAGTAGTGTGGAAGATGTAGACAGCCGGTGGACGGTGGCCGTGTAGGGCTAATATTCTGTCCCCATGGTGTAAGCCTGATTTCATTATATAACTTTTAACTAGTCATGTCTTCCAAATGACTCATATGGACACGATTTGAAATTCTGTTTTTGAAAAGCCTGCAACTGTGAAATGATTTTTAGACCTGTGCACACACATTCACTCACATGTACACTAACACATATGGAGACACACACACACACATGCACACACACACACACACACCCACACACACACCAAAAGAACACACTGTTCTTTGGTAAACATGAACAGCTGCTACTTTACAAAGACCTCACATGTTTTTGGAGGGAAATTGACCACCACAAGGTCCAATATGCAAAAATGTCCTTTTCAGCAAGCCGTGTTTTTATCCTTACCACCTCTCCTCCGGTGTCTGACCTTAGTTATCTCTCAGTTAGGCCCAGCAGCAGAATGAATAAATAAATAAATAAATAAATACTCTCTATTCCCCATCTCCCCTCTTTCTCTCTCTCTCTCTTTATCTCTGTTACTCTGTCTCTTTCAGATCAGCCGACTGCTCGTCCTGAGCCTTACCTGCCCAAGCTCCAAATTACTGCTCTTCAGAAGCCCCAAAGCAGCCCGCCTCAACCAGCCAGTTACTGTGGCAACCCTCTCCACAACCACGGAGACGGTAGAGCATTTCCTGGCATTCTCTTCCTCTAAGAAAGAATCTCAAACTGTCAGAAAGGCAAAATGAAGAAAAAGATGCGAAAGAAAAAAGCAGGGTGTGTGTGTGGGGGTGTGGGGGGTGTGAGGGGTGTGGTGGGGTGGGTAGATGGAAGAACGGCTGATAAATACCCTGCATTAAGCTTTGTAACCAAAGAAATTAAGGTCAAACAATGTTTATGTGCTCATGATAGATTAAGGTGGTCTGAGGCAGCTCATAACTCACAGCTGTCAAACTCAAATAGGATTGCATGCCGAGCGCGGAGCGATGGAGCGATTGTGCTATCTTTAATCGAGGCACAATGCCGAGACGTCACTGGAAGGACGTGTGGACTGTCTTAAAAGAATAGGATATTTATTTTTATCTTTAAATTGGACAGGATGACCGTAATACCACTGAGAGCAGCCTGCTTTTCTTTTCTCTTTTCTTTTTAGAACGCAACACTTTTTTTTTTCTAGTCAGAGAGTGGTTAAAAAGCACACAATGGACCTTCTGAATAGAAAAAAAAAACACGGAGAGCTCCATCATCGCTGTCTCACAGCTTACGGTAGCCGGGGTAATATATCTAATGGCGCTGAGAACATACATGTAATGTTTGACAGGGTTTTAAAGTGGGGGGAGGAAAGGAGAGGAGAGGAGAGGAGGAGGAGGGGATGAGACGTCTCTCTGGGCCTTTGATGGAGCGGAGGAGTGTGGGGAGGCCGAGCGCCGTCACGCAATGCCTCATGTTCAAGCGCTGACAGGGAGACAGAGAGGTGGGGAGCGAGGGAGTGCCTCGAAGGACTGCCTCTGGGAACCATGATCCAGACACTGCAGCCTCTGAGCCAATGGCCCTCAGTGCATATGCTTACAGTGGCAGACAAGGTTGGAGATTATTATTGTTAGTTAAGTTAGAGATGGAGGTGATAATGGTAGCTATGGAGATAGCCATGACGAAGTGCAAACTATGATGTACCACTTGATGCTTGACAGGACAGCCTGACTTCCTCTGGCCAATCAAAAACAGGCTGTGGGATGGTGTGTCAAGGGAATGGTGTACTAGTGTAGGGAACACCCTTTAGGGAACTTTTTTTTTGCTCCGATTTCCTAAAAATAACATCTCCATACTCCACTCCGAAACTCTAAAAGATTTTCAAATGCAGTATCTGAAAGTTGGGGTTGGTTGGAGTCGCATTCGGATGATCAGAGTGTCCTAATTTGGCCAGGGGAGTCACCAAAAAACAGGACAAACAGGAGTGTGAGGAGACAACAGGCGAACAGACTTGATGAATGACCCCGTTTTTGTCTGTACAGTGAGATTACTAAACCTGTTATTAATCCCATTGTCCTCCACAACGGCCACCATTCATTATCCTGATAAGAAAACACTGACGTGTGGAGAGTAGAGGTCCTGAAGGACACTACACTCACCCGCCTCTCTCCCTCTGTTTTCTCTGTCCTACACCCCCACACCTTCACTTATTCTACATCTCGCTAAACCAATAACTCCCCATTTGCTGCTTGTATAGTTCTCCTGTTCTCTCTCTCTCTCAATTCTCTTTCTCTCTCTCTCTGACTCTTTTTATTTCCTCCATACTCCACCCCTCTTTGTCTTTATCTCTCTCTCTCTGACTCTTCTTATTTCCTCCATACTCCATCCCTCTCCTCTCTCTCTCTCTCTCTCATCAATCCTTATTATTAGTGTGGTTAGTCACTCCATCCTGTTCTCCATCCTAAAGCAGAGACTCCTCCACTCTCATGTCATCCCCTAGTCTGGTGAATCAGATACTGTTTGCAGGAGGCTAATTGTCTTATTAACACTAGCGCTGTATTCTCACTTTCAACTCACAACACCCACAACACCCCACCCACCCAACACACTCACACACACACACTCCACCTCCTCCCACCAGCACCCCCCCTCCACACACACACACACACACACACACAAACCTTGGGACGTAAATATTGACCTGACATCAAAGCTGGCAGGCAGACACTCTGTCTCTGATTCATTTGCCTGTTAAAACTGTTTTTTAGCCCCGGGAGTGAGAGAGGGGGCAGATAGATAGGAGAGAGAGAGAGAGAGGCAGAGAGATGGCAGTCTGCCAGGTGAGTTGAGGAAGAGGAAGGTTTGCATACGAGGGCCGCATCACAGCATGCCCTCCAGCTAGCCACCAGCCTCACAGTAACAAGCCTCACCCGGAGAAAGCACTGTTTCAGTCTGAAAAAGGAGTCACTCTCCCAATTGCTGGGGTATGGATACTCAGCTGTGCAGAACCATAGTACACTTATACCTGTGTATGGAAGTTTATGTGGAGGAGGGATTGTGCATGTATTTTGACGTTTGAAACAGAAGTAATCAAACCAGTTGCATAAAAAAAAACAGTGACTTGAATGATCTCTCCTTTAAAGATTGGGCCTTTTAAGCACACACACACACACACACACACACACACAGACACACACAAATAAAAATATTGTCAATACTTTCGGCATCCCTCCTCTTCTACAGGTGGGTTTTTTCTTCTGTTATTCCCTTATCTTCCCTCTTTGTCTCTCACAGCCTCACTCTGTGCTGCTTCTCTTACAACCCACACACACTCATACACACACACACTCACACAGACACAAACACACACACACACAAACCATCTCACAAACAAACACACACACATACAATATACACACACAAACAAGCACACACACACTCACACATACACAGACACAAACACACACACACACACACACAAACCATCCCACAAACAAACACACACACATACAATATACACACACAAACAAGCACACACACACACACACACACACACATACAAGCACACACACAGACCAAACACATACACACACACATCTCCCTCTCCCCCACCTGCATCTTCTCTCAACCCTCTCCATGGCAACAGGTTGCCTTTCCAATCTCACACACTGAATGCATTGACATATCAATCACATGAATGGGAGGGGTCGTGACATCATCTCATTTATATTAGAGGCCGTTCAGAGGTCTTCACTCACTGCTTTGAAGACACCAGCAAACACAGGTGTCTTCATCAGTTATCAAGCTCACACACTTTCTTTTCATCTGTTTTTTTCATCTGCTTGTGTGCGTCCCTTTCACCAACCTGTTTCTCTCTCACCCTTTCTGCATCCACCCTCTCTCCCTCTCTCTCTCTTTTCTTCTCTCTGCCTGTGATATCACCTCGATGCAGAAGGTTTTTTTTTTTTTTTGTGTGTGTGTGTGTGTGTGTGTGTGTGTGTGTGTGTGTGTGTGTGTGTGTGTGCACAACTGCCAGGAAAGATGGATGTTGCTGATGGAAGCCCTATGCAGTACCTGCTGGTCTTGCACTAGTCCATGGGATTTCTGTGGTAAGGCGATGTGAGAAATCATTTGGGCAAGGAGAGCAGCAATCAGTAAATGGTGAGGGTTTTAGGATTTTTATTTCTGAAAAGAAGCAAGATGACTAAGTTGGGGGGCTGGGGGATTTGGAAGGGGTGTGTGTGTGTGTGTGTGTGTGGGGGGGGTGGCACAGGAAGGGGCGAGGGAGAGAGGGTTTGGGAGAGTGGTGGATGGGTGGTGGGGGATTCAGATCCAGGGAATTTAAACTCAAAGATGACAGATGTCAGAGAAAGTCTTGCATCTCTTCGACTTGAGGTGACATCTGAGGACTTAGTGAGTTATGATCCATTAAAAATATGTAGATTTGACAGCGGGTCCCACGAGATGAGCCAGATTTGAAATCTCAGTAGGTTAGTCAGTTGGAACCATAAATAAATGAAGGCATTTATAAATGAAAGCAGTAAATATCCAAAGTGACACAGAGAGAGTGGGAGAGAAAAGAAGATGGGGATGAGGGGACTCAAATTTTACCTTTTTTGCTGTGGACTACCTGAAAAGGGCTGAACTTACCTGACAGGTTGCTTCTGATAGTTGTAGAACATTCTAGTGTCATCTTGACATGAAGCCAACCAGACAGCGTTGCCTTGGTGGCCACGACTGCCCCTGCCAGAGGTGGGGTCTCACGTCTTTATATTCCTCTCTACTGGAGAAATCGTTCGAGACTGCTCATCTCCTTGATCCCCTAATGAGAGGATCCCACACCACAAAGGCTTCCGACAGAAGTGTAGTGAGTATATTTTTTTAAGTGGGGTTGCACGATTTTAATGATGCAAGCCTAATTGCAGAGAAAGTCACACACACCTTCAAAACCTGTGTCAATAGTGCATTTGATTATGGTCATTCTATGATGTTGAGTTGCATTTGTTTATGACAATTGAGAGCTTATTGGAGAGGTTTGCTTAGCCTGTGCACATATAATGTTATATAATAAATTAATGCCTAATATTAGCTAAAAGGTGATACATACATACATGATCTGTTCCAAGAAGTGGGGAGACTCCGTCCAACACCTTCTTCACCCCTGGCTTCAGAAGTGGGCCCAGCAGGGGTCAAACATACACTAAAGTTTTCCAATGGTTGGTCCCTACAAGTGTGTGTGAGAGAGAGGGAGAGAGAGGGCGGTTACTGAAATAAAGAGAACTGATTTTTTTCCCCTCCACTCCCTCATTTTTCCACTTTGTTTCTTTCCCAGATGTCCCTCCACCCACAAAATGCCCTTCTCAGACCACTGTAGCTTTCACATTTCTTGTAATCTTTCCATGCAGTGGGGTGTTTTATCAAATCGATTTTGGTAAAGTGTCTTTCTCAAGGGCAACGCTGTACTGGCTGTAACTGGATTTTCAAAACAGCCACTTGGAAACAAAGGGGGATTCTATTAATGAGCTCTAAATTTCACCCTGTTCTTACTCTATATTTAATTACAAATACAATACAATACAACAAATACAAATACACATACAAAGATGTCAGATCTTTCTTATCTTTTTTTTTTTTCTAATGTTGTCTCTTTAACTTGAATCAATTGGCTGAGTGTCCAGTTATTGTGCGGTCATGTTTCTTCGTCTTTGCTTCTTCTGGTAAATGAGCTGGCGCTGGGTTTCCTGTTTCGACAACATGTTTTTCCCCTCCGCAGTGTGTTTTCTCTGGCGCTGCGAGCCCCCGTGTGCCCTGTCTGAAAGTGTGAGATGTGAGATGCAGCTGCCTCCACGATGCAGCTGTCACGGGGAAAATGAACTCGTCCTGTCATTCTGTCCGCTACGCAGGCCAAAGAAATATCATCATTCTCTCTCCCCAGCAATGCTTTGTGTTTCTCGTGACAGGGTGTTTTCCTCTCCTCTCCTCTCCTCTCCTCACCACCCCACCCCATGGTTGCCTCCAAGTCTCTTGCAAAGCTCTGAGACTGATGAAATGAAGCAGTGTGGTGGGGAGAGTGTTTGCTCTGTGGAAGCGATGCCTCAGATAGGGCGACTTCTGGGGCCCTACCATGCCGCGGCGCACTGTGCATTCGCGACATGCGCATGGTGTCATTACTATTCTGTGCCAGCGCGTCGTTCATTTTTACCGGCAAAAAATCACGTTGTCTAGATAGCAGATGACACTGCGCCGTCATGGGTGTGTCAGCGAAAAGAAGAGGTGTGGTCTGGCGCAAAGCGTGCCAGATGCTATTATAAGGACGCAAAAATTAAATCCGCCAGTGACCAACAAAACCCTGGTCTGTTGTCAGTTGCGCATTGCTGAAAAGCTATTTTAGGGGTGCACAGCGCTTTGGGATATGAAAGCGCGCACAATGCGCGAACACCATGCTTCTCTCATCAGCAGGAGCGCGCAGCAGGGTTTATACAAAAGTTTTTCATGTGGAGAAAAAGATTATGGAGTCCCTGGAAATATGAAATATAAATGTGCTTTTGTTTCCCCCGTCTTCTAACATCATTGTACCGCTTTCGGCACTGTTCGGATGTTCATTTTTTGCCAAAGGCGGAGGACACAACTGAGGATATATCCTCCCATACTTCCTTGACCCGTGGAGGTTTGGGGGGATTCTTTCCATCCCCGAAGATAACCTGTTCATGCGCTTTTACCTCACGCACTAGCAGATCGGTCTCCTCCATCGAAAAACGCTCCTGTCTTCCGGGTAAATTCGCCATCGTAATAGCAACACACCATGGAAAATGCGGCGCTGGCTTTTAAAGGGAATGAGAGTATAAATCCTGATTGGTTAATTGTATGTTACGCCCAAAACACACCCATGACTAATAAAGTACTTTAAGACCAACCCTTTTGAACCATGCACCTGGCGCAATGTTCGCTTTTCCTGCCGTCAAAATACCAAATTGTGTCGGGCACGCCCCCAAAGCAACTTGCGCGACAGACTTTAGACAATGCGCATATGATCGTCAAAATAGAGCCCCTGTTGTTAGATGTCATGGTTAGAGTTACCCATCCCTTGGTCACACTCACACCTGCTCGTTGGACTCAGGTAAAAAGCCTGAAACACCACTGGCCTTCATCAGGGACAGAATGTCAGCTGTCTTGTTATTGACAGTATGCCTTTTATTGATAGGCTGTTAAGTTAGCCTAGCGAGTGCTAGCTCAGCTGTCAATTTAATGAACCATGAGGTGATCCAGCTATTTGGCAGATGTTGGAATGTTGCTACTAAACTGTCAATACTAAATGTCACATTTGCAATTATATCTGCAAAAATGCCCAAAACGCTTCACTTTGGACAGTGAATGCTAGTCTGCTCCATTGCAGAAACACTAGCTGGAGATGGGATTAGCGCATGGGAGGAGTGCTACATATTAGTGTTAAACAGGAAATCAGTTTTTCGTGAAAGGATGCAGTCAAGTCAATCTCTCTCACTCTCTCTGTTCCTGTCTGACTGCCAACTGAGACTCAGAAAAGGCGAGGACATCTCCATTTATCTTCATCTCCATGCATTCAGTAAAAGGGCACCAGGCCAAGCTCAAGTCTGGATCATTTTCATACACACGTCTAGCTTCAATCAAGACTGGAATGCTGTGGGCAAATGCTGAATACTGTGGTTGCATTGCTTTTGTTTAACAGTTTAAGCTTTCAAAGTCCTGCTGCTGGCTAACAGCTCATTCTATTATATTAGCCAGCCAATACCATCACTGCATACATCTTTATCTATATAGATATGTACAGAATGGCCAAAATTATTCCAAGTGTTTAAGTTCAGCTAAGAACTTTTTTGGATTTAAGCATCTGAGAGAATTTTGCCCTATGTGTATAGCACATATCAGATGAGCCCTGAAATGTAAATATTGACATAATTGTTTACATTAGGTCAACATTATATGGCCTTGAATTGCTACTGTGCTTACTCAAATGAATTGAGTTGTTCTGAATCATGTCAAAAATCATATATTGTATCGTATTGCATTAGTAGTTGTGCCACATACAGTATTTATGACACCATAATACTGTAGTTGTCAGTGATTGAGATGCTCATCCTTATTGTTTTTCACATAGTATTTCCTCCTGTTTTCTCTGCCTGTCTGCCAAACTCTCTGTTTGCATCCCTTCTGTAGAGAGATTAGGACAGATGCGAGCGTGTCAGAAGCTCTGAGATGGTCAGCTGTCACTCTCCTCTCTGCCAGGCACACATCTCAACTGCCTCTGGACGAGTCGTCACGACAGAGCACTGCACTGCGTTGCCCCAGAACCAGGAGTTATGTAAGGTCGGTAAGCAGTTATACATACAGACTTTCCATCAAACCATCCAGCTGGTAGTAATCATTCTCTGTTCTTCAATCCAGGACTCTCGAAAATCAAGACCCTCGAACCTGTCCTCGTCAGAGTGCACCTATATTCAAGGGCCATACATGCAGGAGTATGATACACCTGTTGACAGGAGACTCTTTCAGTAATCCTCTATTCTCTATCACATGGGCAGGAAATCAACTCTGAAGGACTTTCTTAAGGACTCCCAGGTTGATTTTCAAAAGAAGGGATGGTCTGAATAACACCTCCAGCCACCCAACTCATGCTTCACTGGAAATCAATTCCCAAATATAAGCCGCATTGTGTATAGAGTTTTTTAATTAAAAACACAAAACCATACCAAATTAAAAACACAAAACCATGCCTGTCCTACGTATTAACCTCTTAGTTTAAGATCATTTGCAAAATGAATGTATCAACCTAAATTAATAGTCAGGAAATGATGGAATACCTCTATTTGACAAAGAATGCATGTATGTCAGAAGAAAATTGCAACTACACTGTCTGTAGTAAATTTACTGGGACATTTGAAGTGTCAAACACTGTCACATCTTGACACATCAAATGTTGTTTTAAACAACAGCAATATCTACTGACAGCTAACAGCTTCTCAAATCAAAGTTTTAACAGAACAATCATGGAGAACAAGGTATTTACATTGGTTCCTGTAGGCATGGGATAAAATGAGGAGCAGGTGCATCCTCTTGTCTAGTGATGCTGCTTAAAAGCCGTCTTTGAATACAGCTTTTCATATAGCTGTTGTCTGCGTCATCTGCTCCGTGGGTGTATGAAAGGGTTGTGTGTGTGTGTGTGTGTGTGTGTGTGTGTGTGTGTGTGTGTGTGTGTGTGTGTATTTTGGGTTAAGTGTAAAAGAAAGTAGCATTTCAGTCTGTCGCTACAAGTGTCGTCTCTGGAGTGACAATGGGCATTGACAAAGAAGACTGATGTCTCGTCCAAATCCTGGCATCTCTGAAAGAACTGACTGTGCTTCATCTCCAGAGTGATGGCTCCTCTATTTGAGATGGGGAAATAACGAAAGCAAAACAGACATGCAAACCCTGCAGACACAAACTGCAATTCATAGATCCCCAGACATGACAGATGGAGGCTAATTGGTAGAAGTGGAGGAATTCACTGGATTTAAAACAAATAAAGACATGTATCCTGTGTGCACAATGCTGTTGCTCTCGCAATGAAGGATAGAGAGGAGAACATGAACACAAATGATTGAATATTAATCTTTTTAGCTAATTAAATCAATAGATTAGCTATGTTACATGTTTTGAAGACACTGGGAAATAGGAATCAAAGTAGCTCTTAGTACCCATATTCTCCAATATCAGCTTAGTGATTAATGAAACCTAAGAGAACTTGATGACTTGTGTTTGTCGATTGTTCATTTACTGTATGTAATCTGCCAGTTCACAAAGATCCCATTGAGATTTGTAAATAAGATTCAGTTGGAGTAACAAATGTTCTTATCAGTGTAGTTTTTTGTAAAATGTTTTTCTTCCCTCTCTCTCTCTCTCGTTCTGCAGTTTTGTGTAGACTTAGCTTTTTTTTTTTATTTGATTTTTCTTACTTGTTTGTAGCCAGGAGTTGGATGCACCAAAAGTGCACTTCTTCCTCTGATCTTTTTTTCTGTATTCTTTGCCCTTTTGCTCTCTCGCTGTCCTCCAAGAAGCCCCTATCTTTCTCGCTTTCACTCTCTCCTGACTCCCTCTCATCGTCCTGCCTCGTACGCCTCCAGTGCTCACGTCACATCTATTCCTTCCTGGTATCCATCTCACGCCGACATACTTTCGTTTTTTTTTTTCTGAGGTCAGAAATTCAGAACTTTAAACATCTCCTGACGCTGCTCGCCACCGCCGCACTGTCTCTCACTATCTGAATACCGATGCCTCCGTCTCAGCCAAACCACTATCCTTGAGCTCTGCGCCAGCCGCCTCTCCCCCATCCAACACCCCCCCATCCTCCCAGCATTGATCCAGCGGAGGCCCCTCTCCTGCAGGGAAGTAATTCCTTGCGGATCCCAGGAGGCCGTAGGCTGCCTGCTTTGGCACAGTGTGTGATTGCATGGATGGAGACAGACGCTCCATCTCGTCCAATTGACCCCTTAGCCAGAGCGATGCTTGTCGATGAGCCTGAAACACAGTAGCTAGCTCGCTCTCTCTCCACAGGTGTCTGTGGAAACCTTACAGCAATGGTCCATTTTTCTTGTTTTTTTATGTCTTTTCTTCTCATTCTCACATTCTCTCACTCTTCCCATGCTTCTTTCCTTTGTCTGTAGTTTGACTCTCGTATTTGTCAGTCTCTCTTGCTTTAAGCACTGAAACATGACCATTTTCAATTGAAACAGAATTTTTATTGTGTCAGAGTGTATTAATCATTTAGTACATCACACAAGAGGCTTCAATAACTATGGCGCTGGTGCATGAGCTGTGTTGCTTGCTTGCTATTTTTCGTTTCTACTCTTCCATGTGGACCTTCATTGTAGCAGAAGAAAGATGGCGTATTCATCACGAACCTCTTTTCATCTTTGAGTCTTTCTGAAAAGCACAAATGCTGTGTTTTTAAAAGAAATCATGGCCTGTTGTATAATTCAACAGATACAGAGTCGTAATATGGCATAAGTCCCCTGACTCCAGACGCCGGCTGTTCTGTTTAAATACAGTCCAGCATCACTCTGACAGCAGATATCTTGTTCCATCCCTCCAATCTATTACCCAGGAGGAAAAAGTCAAGAGAACCGTGACAATAAATAAAAAAAAAATCTATAAACGGTCTGAGGTTTGTGGTTAAAATATAATCACCCTCTGTGTTTCTCAATCTCTTTTATTCTCCCCAAGACTTTTTTTTGAGCTGTTACTGGGGAATGGGGAATAACTGGGGAAAAAATGGAGAAAGGGAGTAGTGACTGCATTTTACTTATTTGAAGATGTGAGAAATAATAACTCACCTCTCTGTAGAGAACATGCCTGAATGAGACACACAGGAGAAAGCACATTATCAAGTCAATTAGAGGGCACTGAAGGGCGTGGGGGCCACCAAACAATGATGTAATTTTTTGTCATTGCACAAACTGAGGCACAGTGAATTAAAATGAAACAAATGGAAGAGAGACAAGGAGGAAAGGGGGAACAGTGACTATATTATGTGCAGAAGGGCATAAAAAGAATAACAAGAGACCCTCATATAACAACATACAGTAAAGTCTTCTTAGGCCATTGAATCAACTGTATCTCACAGCAACATAGATAGACTTAGCAGATTGAAAGGAGCCAACAATGACATTTGATAGCTGATACGTGGAGAGCTCAACTTCTTTTCACTTTGGAAGGATGGGAATGACTGTTGCAATGCATATTTGCGTTACCATGAGTGAGGCTTAGAGGGATTGTCCAGAGGCTATTTTAAACAGCCGAATTAGCAGAATTATAGCGGGATTGCATCGCATCTGGGCCAGTGTAATGATGAGGCCAGTAGAAGCAAAAGTTTGTACTGGTTATGGACTGTAAAAACCTATATGATAGAGGAGAATATAATGAAGTGGAATAGTACTGTATAATGTAACATATATATATATATATATCATTTTCATATCCTGTTTTTTTTTGTGGGTTGACACTTCCTGAAATGAGTTTCTGAAGGTCAGAATGTCTGTAGTTGAGAATGGGAGGCAAACACAAGGGACCTCCCCTCCCCTCCCCTCCCCTCCCCTCATCAGCATCCCAAGAATGGAAATATTCTGTGGAGGCCAGCAGGAGACAGGAGAAGTACACAGAGCAACACACACATCAACACAAATCAACACAGTCACAAGAGCTTCAGATGTGCATGTGTAGTTCTCAACTGCAAGAACGTAATTACAGGAAAAATAACAAAAGCAAAACCAAAACTAAACTAAATATTGTGTCCACTACTTTGAATTTCGGCTCTGATTGATACTCTCTTATGCATGAATGAAACATTTTTGTAACACAATTCAAATGTGAAAGAAAACCCTGTGTTTGCTTAACACATTTCATTGTGTTAAGGTTTATTTCAGTACGCCACAGACAATGGCGTGTTGGTGCTTGTCTGAATTTGTGCCAGCTTCAGCAGACTAGACCTTGAATCAACCACAACTGCACCGGCCTCTCTTTCAGCTAGCCTCTCCTGTGAGTGTGCCCACTCGAGCCCACTCCCTGTAGCCTGAGTACCCCCTTCTGCTATGCACTGGCTGTGTGGTGGCCTGGCTGATCTGGTCTCTCACCTGGTCCTCTCCTCTCCTCTTCCTGCAGGCCTGAGTGGAGCATCACTCACAGGTGAGGCCATGCGATTGATAGCCTGGCAAGGCTCTGGAGGACACAGGTAATCATCGTCCCTGTCTTTCTGATGGCACTCAATGGCCAGCGGGTACCTAGCCTCTCTCTTCTCAGCACCTCCGCTTCTCTTGTTCCTCCCCAGTCCCTCGACTCCTCTCCACCACACTCCTCCACCCTTCCATCTCTTTCTCTTTCTCTCTTCCGCTCTTTGTCTCTTGTTCTTTCTCTTTCCTCTCCGTCAGTGAAAAATGTTGACAATTACTGTGGCATCTGAGACATGAGAATGGCCCAAAAACAAACACCCACGCATACACATGCACACACATACACAGACACAGATCACACACATACATACACAAGTGCGTGCATACACACACACACACACACAGTTATACATAAACAGATAACACACACACGCACACAGATCACACACTCACACCAGGCCTCCCATGTGGTACACTGAAGTGGTGCAGCAGTAGTTTAGGTTAGTCAGTCTGGTATTCAACTGCTGCTCCTTCTACACTCTCAGACTCTGCTGACTGCCTGGCTTCTGAGAAGGACGTGACTTTGAAGTCATTTTGGGATGGTTTGGAATAGAAGGGACAGGTCCCGAATGATTATGGGGATGGAAAAACAGCAGGATTGCCTCAAAACATCAAACATTTGACAAGCGGTTCTCCATTAATTGCTCTCCATAAGGTCTGTGTTTACAGGATCTCTGTTTATGTCCCATTTCCTCTCTGTATGCATTGCTGTTGCCAAATGCACGTGTGCATTCCAGGGCTTCACAGAGAGCCAGACGTGTGCTCTTTTGTCTTCTTGCGCATCTAAACACACTCTTTTCACCAAACACCCACAGACACACACACACAGACACACTTGCACACATTTGGATCAGCATCCAATGCACAGTTGAAAAAGAAAAAAACAAAACAAAACAAGAAAAAAAAAAAAAAAAAAAGAACATGGACTTCCCAGGTGACTGCTTACAGAACCTCCCACCACAGTTCTGGGCTAAAGGCAGTGATTTGTACGCTTTTGTTTCAAGCTAATCATCTGGGAGGAGGCAAGAGGGGGGTGGTGTGGTGAGGAAAGCTACAACAACAACATAACAGTTATGGGAGCGATGGAGGAACGTTTGCGCTAAAAAGAAGAGTATAAATAGTACTGACGCGAAGGCTGCCGAGTCCACCAGGGTCCTCATTAAACCATTGAAGAAAGCCCAGAGCCCTCATGGATATCTTACTCTGTTCTCCTCAAAACTTCCTTGTTAACTTGCCCTGTCTCTCTTTCTCTTTCCCTTTCTCTCTCTCTCTCTCTCTTTCTCTTTCTCT
Source organism: Tenualosa ilisha (assembly GCA_015244755.2). Classification (NCBI taxonomy): domain Eukaryota; kingdom Metazoa; phylum Chordata; class Actinopteri; order Clupeiformes; family Clupeidae; genus Tenualosa; species Tenualosa ilisha. The sequence continues at coordinate 2,040,449 of PYXC01000046.1, forward strand.
CTTGCGTGAAAGAAACATCACCTTTCTCACGTGACTCCTGTGACAAGTGATGTTTGCGTGTGTTTCCCAGACATTTTCCCATGAACTTGAACTTCTTGAATTGGGCTTGAGAGAGAGAAAAAGAGAAAGAGAGAGAGAGAAAGAGAGAGACAGAGAGAGAGAACAAGTTGGGCTCAAAAGCAAGGAGGTTTTGAGGAGAACATAATAAGATATCCATGAAAGACTCTGGGCTTTCTTCAATGGTCCAATGAAGCCCAATCACACCCCCGCCCCCACCCCCGTCCGTCTATCAGTGCTGTTAGGTTGTCAGCAAGGATGAGTGAAGCACTGTCACAAAGAGGAACTTAGTCTTAGTCTTAGTCTTACAGCTTATATATTTGAATTTGAAAAATCCAACCCATATGAGTAACCAGTGCAGTTAAACAAGTGGCAGGGGAATGTCTGTGTGTCTGGACTGGGCGGGGTGGAAGAGAAGGCAATGAAGAACTACATGCAACCAAGAGACATTGGAGCAGCCTCTGCAGAATTCCACTGTGTGGTGATATGTGCCTCACATATTCATTACACTGTCTGCAAGACATCTGTTAGTAGAGCGGTAGACCTGCTCGTGCTGATGAGAACACCGTTTTCAGCTGAGCTGGCCGAGCTCGATAAGGAGAAGAAGAAATGGTGTGTCATATTTATTCATGGTGTCCTCGGAGTTCTGTAATCATGCTAGACAGACCCTACCCCCCCCACACCCCCGCGTAGTACCACAGCAACGCCAGCTGTGGAACCCATAACAAATAGAAATACCAGTCCGAACACAACGACAAGAGGCAGAAGGTGCAATTGATCCTAAATCGATTTCCTCTTTTTATTTTGCCAAATTATGGTATGATTATTTGTCTGCTCTCCACAGAGGCTCCTTGACAGAGAGAGAGAGAGAGAGAGAGAGAGAGAGAGAGAGAGAAGAGAGAAAGTGTGATAAATTGAGCATCTTTCGCGCCTTTGATAAAGTAGATGAGTATCCACTCCATAAATATGTGGCAATTTTCTCAGTGTGCCTGAGGAGCCTCCCTGAGCTCGGCTGGCACAGGCAAAGCTGCGCCCAAATCCTCTGTTTGGACTGTAAGGCAGCCCATAATAAACAATGCTCCGCACACCTCCCCCTGTCCCCCAGGTGTGTGTATGTGTGCGTGTGTGTGTGTGTGTGTGTGTGTGCGTGAGGGTGGGCAATATTGACACATTTGTACTTGACTTGAGTGTTGTATCTTCAGTCAACAACAGTGAGTGCATGTCCAGAGATGGTGCTTACTACTGTAGGTTTATTCAAACCTCACAGTTGATTAATATGTCTTATCTTGGGATAAACTGCAAAGTGAAATGTGTAGCTAATACAAGAGTCAGTCTAGCTAACTCTGAAGTGTACTTGTAACTTGTAGCAGAGCTACTTCAATGGTCCCTTGATCTATGCTGTTTACATGGAAAAGTGCATGTCTCTCATCTGATGCACAAGACTCCCTGTATAAACATATAATAATTGTTATTTCTATCTAAAGATTTGAATTATACAGTTTAGTAGTTTCTAGAGTTGGCCATAATCTACCTATAATTTAACAGTATTTTGCAAAATCTCTTCAGCTATGACGTTAATTCATGGATGAGGGCTCTATAAAGGATTGCATTTCTTTTCATCATTCTACTTGATCTGATCTGAGTAAACTGAGGTTAATACATGGGTAAAGTTAATACAAGGGTGAAGTCAATACATGGTTTTGTTTTTTTAGTTTGCATAACACTGACCTGAGGTTTAGACATGGTGCGGCTTATATTTGGGAAATTACTGTACTTTTCTTGGTCTGGTAATTAGCTCCAACCCCCCAAAACAGGTCCATCAAATCAGTGAAGAGTGTGGATTATACTGTTCATAAAATGATTCACAAAAGAGAAGGCCTTAAGCCTGTAAGATTTTTATTTTTGTTTTTTATTTTTTGGTTTCTAAAAGAGCCTTACGCCCTTCTTTAGACTTTAAAACTACAAATGACATCAAAGTTAAATGCATTGTATCCTGACTACAGTGTGGCTTATCATCAGTTTGCACAGATCAGCTGAAGTGAGGGGCAACTTTCAGAATCCCTGATCAAACCAGACCAATTTGAAAGTTAATGCAAAGTCCATGGCCATTATGCTGCCAGGAGTGGAAACTTTTTCCTGTGCCGAGATGTCAGATTGTCTTCATGAAGTGTCAGATTGTCGTCATGGGTCTGGTACCGTGGTCATCCAAGGGGTGCCATGAAATACTTGACATGGCAATGAATTTTGAATTTGAATTTGTCTTCCTTCGTCTGTCATCTTTAAAACTATTTCATATCCATTTACATATACACAACTACTTTCAGTTGGTTCCTTTCACCATCGTTTATCTTTTCTCATCATTAGGCTTTTAGCCCCTGCCACATATTACATTTAGACAATTATCCCCAAAAAGTTTATCCTCGTTAGTGTGCCGTTTTCATTTACGTGGCACAAGAAAGTTCTGCCGTCGCAAGCCCCGTCAGGAATATTTTCAAGACTGTTTCAAATGAGCAGTTGTCATTAGCTAGCTAAATAGTTTTGCAAATCGCCAGTGCTATGGATATGGCAAGTTTTGAGAAAGAAGGGAATAAAGCAAACAAGACTCTTGAGAGGAGAAACGTCTCCTGCTAGCCTAGAAATCCAGATGTACCCTAGCAGTAGCAAATAGTTTTGCTCTGCAGGTACGTCTAGCCAGGCACCATAGGGTCTCGGTAGGTCTTCTATGCAGGCTTGGTAGGACCAATTACAACACTCTATCTTAGTAGAGAGTCCTTAGGTGGGCTTAGTACAATGACGACAAGGCTGTGACAGAGCAAAAGATGGCTGTGGCCGAGGAACAACGCTGTTTAAATTGGCTTTGGCATCGACTTTGGAATAGTTGGACCTGGGCTTTTCTTTGAAAGTTGAGCAGAAAAAGGCAAGTTATTAGTTTCAAAGAATGTGATATTTTCTGTTTTGCCGATGTTGCTCTGATTGATTGTAGTGCTTAGCTATCCTATTGCCTGCAGAGGCAGTTTGAAAGACAACCGTTGATTCCGCCCCTGGGATTGAGCCCAGTCTATTGGTCATGTTCAGACTACACATTTTGATGTTATAGTCTGGCTGGTCAGGCTAGTCTCCTGCTGTTGCACAGCGGTAGATTCAGGATGAGCACCAAGACTGCCTGGACTACAAACAACTACAGACTGCCGGGACAACAAACTCAGGATGGCGAAGAAAGTCGTTGTCTCCTTAATCTAGCTCTGTGGCTCTTAAATATGACAAAGCCATGAAATGAATGAAAACGGTATATTGGTATAGCACGAGCATTTGTAAAGGCACATCTGCTATGACCAGCCAGACCACGCCTGCCTGTGCCGACTGTTGCACACGGGACACACAAAGGTAGAGAAAAGCATCCATCCTCCAAGCAGAGGCCTATGGGTTTTTACTGTTACTCAAACAGTATATCTGCTTACATACAATACCATAACTGTCTTTAAATGCCTTTTCTCCCTCATCATGAGTCCCTTATAACAAGCTGCTTGTAACCTGGCAATGTGTCAGACAGCAGCATTGGCAGCATTAATTATAATAATAATTATAATAATTATTATAATAATCACAAGAATTATTATAATAAATATGATGCTAAATTTTAAAGTGCTATTTTAAAAGATGGTGGGAGTACATTTAGTGGCATGGTTCAATTATGTAAAGTAAAAAGGAGGAATTTAACTTAGGGATGAAAAAACCAAGGATGAAAAAAAATGTTGATAGGAGTGCCTTGAGGTCAAAAAGTTTGAGAAGCACAGCCCCAGAAGCACAGCCCCAGACTCCTATTCCTCTCTCTCGTCCAACAATGGACTTGTTCGACTTGGCTGGCTGGCTGGCTAACTGGGTGGGACTTTTTTTCATTGCGCAAAACCCAATGATGTAAGCAGCATCACAGACTTTTGCCCTCTAAAAAATCCTTGTTACCCTCCCCGAATGCATTGCTTTAAGCCAGACAGCCAGCCAGGCAGCCATCTTGAACGAGCCTATCTGTTCCATCTGGCAATAAGTTTTCACTGTTGTCATGCTGTGTGCACACAATTGTAAGTGCAGATGTTGTGCTAATTTGGCTTAAAGTTGTAAAAAAACACGACGATCAATTTGGCAAAATCATGTCCGCGATTGTAAAATACCGTAACGGCAAAATTGTTTGCCAACTTATCCTTTTCTGTTGCCATTTAAACAAGCCATCAGTCATTTTGAGTGACACAGGGGGTGTGGAAAAAGTGGTTTGACAACATAGTCTTCCTCCTAGCGACAGTACAATGGTCCTGATTTGTTTGTGTATTTGGACTGATTATGTCATTGTGTTAACTTGTAGTTAAATTCATATTATGATTTATGATTCATTTTGTGCATCTACTTGTGTTTACCTTGCAACATAAAACTCTCTGAAATGCAGGTGTTTCAACTGTGAGGACACAAGGCTGAACATGAGGAGACAAAGTTCATTTTTTAAATGACCATTTATTGAAATCTCCCTGTCACAATTCTTTTGAGATGAATTAATTACATTTCCTCTCTGCAAATAAAGTAACAAAAATACCAATTAATTAGCTTTTATTATTATCTTAGCAATAATTAGTCTGTGAGATTTGTGGAGAATGATTAATTAAGCATTCGCATCCGCCACTGTTTGACTTTGTTGTGTTTGCCAATCAGGTTGGATTTTTGGGAAGTGTTGGTGTGTGTGCGTGTTTGTGTGTGTGTGTGTGTTTGGGTAATGGGATGGCGAGACATGCAGGAGTTTCAAGCTCCAAAAAAAGGTTCTGTTCCTCTTCTAAGCACAGTGATTCTGTGTGAGTGTGTAAAGGGGAGCCAACACAATCTGTTTCCTCTCGGGAGACGAGTGGTTCAGAGAGCCCGGTGCTCCAATCTCGCATCTTTCATCTCGCTCGCACTCCTCCTGCACCTGGACACGAGGGTTCAAAGCCCCATTGTGACCATTGTGTGTAGGACTGAGATGGAGGAAGCAGAAAGGAAAAAGGTTGGGCGGAAGAAGGTGGGTGCTTTCAAAAGTTTCGATGAGGCGGAATTCAGCAGCTCTGAGATTCTGGAGAGAACAGAGAGAAAGATACAACGAAAATGGTAGAAAATTGAGGTCACTTGAATAAAGCTTTTTAACCAAAAATACTGTGCCATTTGGCTTCAAAAGTGACACATGCAAAGAGTTCAACTAAGTGCTTATAGACTGCGACCTAAAGTAACATGACTTGTCTGTCAAACTTCATGGCACATGATTTATGTTTAGCATTGTTGAACATTTCTTGATTATTTAAAAAAATATATATACACATATGAATCCTACTCCAATCATCTAATATGAATCATTATGGGCAAAATTAAAATGTTTCAGTGAATAATATACACAAGTACAAATTATTCTTTGAAATAGTAAAAATATGTATACACTAATTGTTTTTCTGCCAAGAGAAGTTTAGAGAGCTGCTTGATGAGGACATGGAATCTGGGACTGACATGAAATTCACCATCTCACCACTAGTAGTCTCCCTTTCCATGTGACTCACTGGCAGCATTTAGAGGCATGAAGGCTTCCAGAAAACAAACAGCCAAAGCTGGCATGTATTGGACAATGAGGTCTTGTATGGTTGAGCTTTAATTTAATTTTTTATTTATTATATTTTATTGTATAGCTAAAAACTTAAAAATATAAAACATATAAAATGAAATCCATTTCAACCATTTTTAAAATCTGATCTTTAATATTTTTGACTGACAGGCAGCAGTGCCACAGATAAAGACAGGACTCTGTCTGGACCTTTTTTATGGCAGTGTATCAACTCCTGGAATCTCTACAGTCATAGCACAGGATGTCTCCTTCTCCTCTCTGTCCTTCAATGACAAAATTGTATGATTTCACTAGACACAACCCCCCCCCTCCCCCCCCCCCCCTCCCCCCCCCACCCACACACACACACCACAAACACACACACACAAGTCTCTTTCAGTCCCTCATTATTTCAGTCGAAAGTTTTACAATCTGTGTGATGAAACTACTGATTAAACAATAGTCTGCAATGTTATGTTTCTAAATGACAATTATACAGCAGCCGACACCGTCATTTGTTTAACCAGCACAAGACCACAATACAAATAAGGTGTGCGTGCTTGTCTGCTTGTATGTATGTATGTATGTATGTATGTATGTATGTATGTGTGAGTGTGCTTTAGTACCATTGCTAGTGCTATTGGTTTGGTTGCACCGCAAGTTAAAGCTAATGTTAACTAAGCAGAGTTTATCCGTAGGGACTCAAACCCAGAGAGATTGATTGGCAATCAGTGCACTTTCTGCTGCACCGCCCTAAAGGCAGCCAGTTGTGAAGGAAAAGGATTTAAAATCCCATGAAACTGCCGTCTAATGATGATGATGGGAACAATAAGCATTTCTGTCCTCACACACACTTCTCCTTACACTCTCTGAAGCCTGACCTCTGCGTTCAATCAAATGAGCTAGTCTAGTCTGACCACAAGCTGAACAATGACTTTGATTGGAGAGCTATACAATGAGAAATTTATTCCAGTGGTTTCAGTTAGATCAGCCTTTGTACTGTGTGTTTATTGATTTTATGAATTCGCTCTCTCTCTTTTTTTTTTTTTAACCCCCAAACCCCCTTTTCCCTCATCACACGAGTTTGTGTTCTGTCTCTGAGTCCTGACTGGCTGCATGTGGCCCTAATCCACACTGCCCCCATCAATCAGAATTACCACCCCGATATCCTAATCCATCCAAACTCCGCCACAGGAATCCACAAGAGCCATAACAATCAACATGAAACACTTTCGAGGCACAAAGACTGAAGTGTTGGCAGTCTTAGTTTAATGACATTCAGCACAGATATAATCCACAGCCTTTTTTTTTTTTGGTGATGAAGATTCACCCTTCTCTCCCATAATGCACTCTGACACAATTATGGGCTGCCCTTAATCTCATAAGAGCACTTGTTTGGAGTGTTAATGGTCATTTTCCCTCCTTCTATTGTCCCCACCTACATCTACAAGCATCTGCTAAAGCCTCTGCCTCCTGTGCACTATGATTAATGATTTCATAAGCAGTTTTGTGTGAAACCTCGCAACAGGCTCTTTGGTTTCGGTTGACAGGGCCCAGTAGGGGTTGTGTGTCTGTATGTCTGCGTGTGTGTATGTGTGTGTGTGTGTGTGTGTGTGTGTGTGTGTGTGTGTGTGTGTGTGTGTGTGTGTGTGTGAGAATGGGGGTGTGGGGGTGTCGGCTTTAGCCTCCTTGTGTGTGCCCTCAATATCCTGGAGTGCCTGCTCTCTCACACACACGCAGGCTAACACGTCAAGTGCTCCCACCACACACCGCTCATTCCATCAGCTTGCAAAAGGTTACCCGCATGTTGAACCCCCCACCATCCTTAAACTCTAAAATAGCCACGCACGGGTCGACTTTAAAAGGGCGGTGTCACGAAATGGGAGTGAGTGAATTTCCTCAAACTCAAGCGGCAAGCAAATCTTGCTATCAGTCAAACTGTCAAGAAGCAGTAGAAACAACAGCAAGCCAGCAACAGCCACCACTGAGGTCTTGTGGTGGAAACTAACCAAGTCAACACCGGTTTTCAAAACATATCTTGATAAGTACATATATGGGAGCGAAGAACAAAAAAACTGAAAGAGCTTGTTAAAGACAGAAAATGTGAAGACGTGTGGAAGACAAGAGCAGGGAAATTGTAGAAGTACATGGCAGACATAGATATAAAAGTAACTTATATTCCCCCCCAGCTTGTAAATACAGCAGATTTTATCTGATCTCCTGCAGCTTCCAGCCAATAGGAAGTAAATATTAAACGTTTCTCAGACAGCAAGTCCTAATTGCAAGGCCAACAGCCATCACAGGAAGACTGAAATTTATGCGCTGTGCAGCGGCATGCTGTCTTATTTGTAGTTTTTTGTGCTGGCCTTTTTCTTGTGTGTTCTGGCTCACTGCTTCAACCCATTTCTTCCAATAGACACTTTTACTGTGGCTGTAAACTGTGCTGTCTCTGACTCGTGAGTCCAAACTCGGTGGTCAGAGCACCAGAGCACCAAAGCGTTGACCTACCATCCCCCATGAAGGATTGGAACGAGGATATCGCCGTGCTATTTTTGAAGTGTGAGCCAGAGGGGGCGTTGAGACATATCGCAAAAAAGCTACCGTTTCTGCAGATGCAAAAAGGTGTTAAAAAGGTACCACACGAGTCACCTGCATCAAAGGCAAGGCAACATCAAAGGGTTTGCCTGACCCCACTCTCACATCCTCTCCCAGGGAACACCCAGAATATCAGTCCCAGAGGCCACCAGCCAATGCTCTCGGCCTCTCCAGGCTTTTGCTAACAAGCTCAACTCAAGATCAACCACTTCCAATCGATACACCTAAATATATATGTCATGCATTTACAATAGGCTATGTGTGAGTACAAACTTGTTTTTACACACACACAGACACACACAAACACCCAAACCACACCACACCACACACACACACACACACACATATAAAGACAGTGGAAGTTTCATTGAACCCACATGCTGAGGGATTTGTTTTCTGTGTACATGCCTATTACTGTACACATTTTCTTCCAGTTGGAATAGAGAGACACTTCCGAGTGTTACTGTTGACCTAAAGTGGCCTTTACATCTTTTTTTTTTTTAAAGGGTCGTTGTATGAGAAAAGGAGTCAATCCTGCGTTCCCCCTCACTCTTTTCTCACCACAGATGCTTCGCCTGCATTCTGTCCTTTGCATTTCATCCAACCCACACTGGCATTTTAAAAGCACTACAACTGGCCTCTAAATTATTCACCAGGGGGATTGAGATAAACTGAAGAATAAACGTTATCTGTGGAGAGCTTAGAATCTGCTGTGGTTCCTCTCCCTTGCTTTCCTCTCTCTCTCTCTTTCTCTTTATCTCTCTTTTCTCGCATCCACCTCTTTTTATTCTGTCTTTTTTTCTATCTATCTATCTTAACCTTGAGCAAAAAAACAGGCACCTTTGAGTCTTGTACTGATGGCAAATGTCTGTGCTTGTTGACACAGAAGGTAAAATGATTTCTTTATTTAAATCTCCTCTCAGAACTTTAAGGAAGAAAAAATAATTTCAGTTTTCAGCTTTCATATATATACGTGTGTATACATTGAATTTGTTTCATTTCACTCTCTCTGAAATCTGTTACTGTGTGTGACTGTGATATGTGGGGGGTTGATGACAGCATAGAACATGGTAACAGAATGAGAGCTCGCTTCTACTATTGCTTTCTAATTATACCCATAAATACAAGGTAGCCAGACCTATCATGCATATACGCTGAATAGCTGAAGACCCATAATTACTCTCTCACTCACCGAGAGGAGAGTTAAATAAACAGCTTCCCTGCAGTGGGTGTGTGGAGTGTTTTGCCCCAACTGCAACTGTTTACCCGCCACAGAAAACGCCAGAATTTCAAGGAAGTAGGTAAACAGAATGAAATTGAGTGCTTAATATCTCCAACACGTAATTAAAATCCCCCTGGCAGACATGGGGCGTAATTTATCCGTGCGACAATGGAGTGAGTGCAAAGCGACTGATGAGAGAGTTTGGGATGGTGTGGGAATGACATGATGAAAGAGGCACCCCCAATGAGTAGGCAGATAACAATAATACAACAATTACGTCGGCCTCGATGCCAACTGAAGCAAACAAAAGGTGACTGGCGGTACATCGTCTCATATACCTTCGACTCACTGCAGGTGATTGTGTCTCCATGCATGACACACATTAATGTGCGACAACATATTTGTATGCCCCAGGGGCCGTCAGTGGAAATGCTGACTGAAGTGTGGTTTGAGGGAAAGGGCATTTGTTTTTTTGGCACACCATCAAACACAAAGGATCTAAGTTTAAAGGATCAAGGATCAGATCATTCCTGTCATGGCCGCTGACATCTTGTTTACATTTGTGCACAATGTCATTGGAAAGGAGAATTGGCTGTAATGGAAGCTTTGAAGCTGTAAGATATGTGTATGAATTAATGTGGTTGGGGTCAAGGTTGTTCACAGTTGTATGTCATCAAAGTTCATTTTACTATGACAGGGGAACTGAACTTAACACGTACGCAATTAGAGAAGTTGAACTAGTTGATGCTGATGCAGTATCGCAATTTAAGTCTTCATAACATTTTGATAATGTAGACTTACTGCCTTATCTTAGTTCTGATGAATGAAACATAAGGGTATACAAAATGACATCCACAACATTTGATAAAGATGGGCTGCTGATCATGAAGGGGGCTTATTAGAAAAGATATTTTTATACTTTCTGTTCTTTCTTCTTTTTTAAATAATGTGGACTAGTTCTTAGTTGTAGTTGGTGATCTATGAACATGAACTTATTCGTTTTTATCTTGTATAAACTGAACTTTGGCCCAGCTCATATGACGTATGAACTTGCTCAACACTGGCTGGGGTACTTGACTGATTGATGTGAAATATCCAGCATTGTGATGATCATATACCATAAATAGATGTGTTTACATTTTGTTACAAAAGGCAATAAAGTGCTGAAGAGAAGATGCTGTAAATATCAAATGTTTTCTTGATTAACATTCTCTTCCCTTGATAAACAGTCTAATGAAATTGGTAATTTTAATAACTGGTTTGTTAAATACACACTTCAGTGTGCTTACAGTGGGAAAGTTGTATGTGAGCCATTCACAGTCACTCTTCTTGTGCTGTCTGTCTATCAAAAGCACTGAGAGACAGGAACATTTCTTTTTCTACAGTCAATATCATTTGATGAAGTCATGTTTTGGTCTAGAAAAAAGCAAAAGTGACAGAGTGGGTTTTCTTGTATTTTACCAGGGACAGGCGTTTAGTCACCATACCAACGGGCAACCCAAGGTGTCTCAATGCAGTATACATTTACCTCTCTTGCTAACATGTTTACCCTGCACAAGCATTCCCACTGAAACGTTGCGGCTCCCTCTCTCTCCCCCTCAGCTCCGACTTGGCTCTCTGGAGAGAGACCACAATGGAAAGTGTTTATGATGCAGGGGGAACACAGAGGCCTCGCAATTACACAGGACAATTACAGACTCCAATTATATGTTCCGAGCTCTTAACCTCTGAGATTAATATCTCCTGTTTAGTCCTATGGTTCGTTTTTTTTCAATTCCTCTTCTTCACTGTTACCCTGTGTTTTTCACCTCTCTGTGAATCTGTCACTGCTCTTTTGTTGCCATCTGTGTTGTGTTTCACTTCCTCTTTTAGACTTAGAGGGAAATCTAACAGCAAACTCTCATTTCCAAAAGCCCAAAGATGCTTTGAGACAGAGAGTTCTCTGCACATACTGTCTAAGCAAATAACATACAGTAGAAAACATTCACCTTTTTGACTGGTAAATTGTTCTTAGGTTGTGATTTGACAATTAATATAGAAGCTCGAGTTTGGCTAAAAATGTTGAGGATTTTTAACTTAACACATTACAACAGATTATATATGGAAGGGTTTATATATGATGTGTATTTGTATAAAGTGTCAGAGTGCTGAAATGTCACCACTACAGTGATCCATGGGGCTGCTTTGCCCAATTGCACAGAATAAAGATATGTGATTGCCTAGTGCCATACGACATAGCCAGCATATATCACAGAGTTTTGCTTCTAGCCTGCAATTTTCACTCCCTCTGTGCAATCAACACTATACGGCATGGAATGCTTCAGTCAAACAAGAATCATTCCTAATGCAAAGAATTGGCTGTGGTTTTGGCAGCAGGGTTCTGCAGACCCTTTGTATATTCTAGCCTGTGTTTTGCAGAACGACTAGACCTATACAAATTTCTGCCTTGCTCACTGTAAACATGTCCTTAAAATACTCGCAGGTGCTGCAAGAATGAAGCTGGGATTCTTCTTTACCAGTAGCCAGCTGATTAATAGCTGTAGTATGTACCTGCCTCCCGTCCAACACACACATGCACGCACGCACGTGCACACGTACACACGCACACACGTATACACACACACACACACACACACACACACACACACCTTAAGGGACATTTTAGTAAGTAGCCTAATATCAGCACCTTGGGGTTTTAACTCATTTGGGTTCCAATCCTGATGAGTGTATGCGGAACCATGTGGGTTACACTTGCGTAGTGCCAGCAGTACTTTAAAATCTAGGATTTAATGAACAAAAGAGTACAAAAGAGTGCATGTTGTTTTAGACCGTTACAAAGACACAAATGCAAACATTTGCTTGAACATTCTACTTCGTTCCCAAACTACTTCTGCTACATTAAGATAGCATATGGAATAATAAAACAAAAACCTGGTGGTTTTAGCTATGACACTAATAATCAAACTCTCTTGAAATAGTCTATATGAATCCCTCAGTGACAAGTGTAGTTGTACATCTAATTATGCATTGGTATGGTATTTTCATATACATCAAAATGTATACATGTAATTCACACATGTTGAATTTCAGCAATCAACTAGGCCCTTTTACTATTTTATGCCCCTGGTAAAGGGAGCTGTTGCCTGCATGTCATTTCACCAAGGAATAGGGGAGTCGCTCATCTGTGTGTGTGTGTGTGTGTGTGTGTGTGTGTGTGTATCCCCCTGTGTGGGCGGCATATGCCAGGAGGCAAAACGTTAGATAGATGCGCATAGAGTAAGAAGCGCATAAAACACATGTAACACAGCCAGCTCGGAGGGAAAAGTTCTCATGCTCACACACACACACACACACACACACACACACACACACACACACAACCAAAAGCCAGTAACCTGTGTTGTAATTAAAGTAGGAGCCTGTCAAATCAGTGGCCAGCAGTGAATCATTTTCTCCTTCTTGGCCTTCACACATGATGCCCTCGAGAGGAGGGTCATGTTTATGGAACAAGGGGAGCAATATGATCTGCAGTACCAACACCAACTCGCCTCTTATTGCCTCAGGGTAGCACTGGAGCTGTTCCAGTGATTTTATGATCAGCCATAACATGAAGTAACAAACACATATGTACTTGGAAAGTACCACAACAGGGAGTCATTATGTTCAATTGGCAGACCATGAGCACTAAATCCCAACCTAATTGATTTCTATTCATTTCATTTGCCAAGCCACTTGATTTCTGCTAGAATCGCCTACATGCAAGAGAAAGTTTGTTAAATGATAAATCAATGGTCATCACTAAACAAACATCATCGTGTTAATCACTGAGAAATCTACTCTCTCTCTTTGCCTGTCAGGTCTGCAATAATTACAACAAAATCATTTTATAAGGGACTTATATCAAAAGCAAAAATCCAGCTGGCAGGTCAAAGCCAAACAGCTATTAACTACTTCACCCAATCAGATGGCTTGATATTAAGCGCTGGGTATATAAACATGTTTGGTCTGGTAGCTGGCCAAGGTCCTAGGATGCCAACAGATCACATGTGAGTGATGTTGGCGGCACCCCTCTATGGATAAGGGGGAATGACCTTAGGTCTACCAATGAAGTGGAGCAGATGGGGGAGGAGGAAGCACTGAAAGACCAGGGCAAGTTAAACCTCCTACAAGGGTTAAATCTCCCACAAACGGACGTGGGTTGAGTGATGACCATCAATCAGTCCTTTGGGCTTCTCATGAACTATGTTTAAGAAACAAATACAACATTTCAGTAAAGTACATGAAAAATATCAACCAGCTCCTGCTCCATTATTCTTGATCATCACTGATGTTCGACTCAGTATGGCGGCACATGCTAGCTCTTAAAATAATCACAAAAAAAACCCTCAATGTGTTGAGTGCTGCGATTTCCATGCACAACCACGAACAGAGCTTGGAGCTACTTGCTATATGAAGCGTGAAAAACCCACTGCACACACACACACACACACACACACACACACATGCACACACACAGAAAAGGTTGATCATGTTTCTTCTCTTCCGTAGTCTGTCTCACTGCGGAGTTAATACAAGCCAGCCAGGCCCATGAGTTTGTTTACTCAGAGGGTAGCTTGGTTTTTACAGCCATGCTAATTAAATCACGGCTGATTTTCAATTTATGTATTCTGCATCTGAATTATTCACTCCACACTTTGTATATTATTGCTTCCACTGTAGATGTGTGTGAAACCACCGTTATGAGGTGCACACAAACATACACACGCACACACACACACATACACCAGGCACCACGTTTTATTGATGCTGATCCTTCATATCATCACATTACTGAACTGATGCTATTGTATTCCAGGGAAACAGCCTGTTACTTTTAAAGTTGTCTGTGCAACTTTAGCAGTTTAGTGTTTCAACTCCTCATGTATTATCCAAAGCTGGGAAAGCTTGAGAGCAAAGGTGCAGACATGGCCTGGATCTGCCAGTCCTTCAGTCATGTCCTTTATGAGAAGTCAACAGATCAACAATAGCAGTGCAAAGATTTGACAGTTCAATCAGCTCAGTTAAAATTTTAAATTCCCTCTCGATTTTTAAAGTCTGTCTGTCTATCTATCTCTCTATACTGTTAGACTTTTCTAAGCTTTTTTACAGTAACTAACAGTTAACACTGTTGCCAGCAAGTCACTGTGATTCAGACATACAGTACTAGTACTGTACTTCATTATGCAGTAACAGTACTGTACAATTCAAAGTAAGCAGTACAGTACTCTAACCCTTTTATGCCTTTAACCCCTTTTAACCTTCATTATTATTATTATTATTATTATTATTATTATTATTATTATTATTATTATTATTATATAATAGTAGTAGTAGTATTGCTTAGTTATTAATAATGATTACTGAAACAAAAAATACCACAAAATATTAATGTGTACTTTTTTTCATTTAATACAGAAATGTATATTTTCTTAACACAAGGCTTTAGCAAAACTTGCAAACTCCTCCAAAACAAGGGCCATCTTCATCTCAGTGACTTTGTTGCAGTCAGCAACCCTACAATATGAAAAAGCACAGCATTGAAAGACTTTAGAAACCAACTGTCATACACCACAGTTACCCTAACATTGCTAACATTGAATGTTAGCTGCTGTTGTTGAATGTTGAAATCAAGTTCAAAATTATTTGGGTACTTACATCTGTCAAATTGAAGATGGATTCACCATTTCCGAAGCTCCTCATCTTCAGGAGTGCTGTCAGTTAGTAAAGTCTTTTGTTTCTTGTTATTTTGTCAACTAAAATTCCCAGAATTGACCTGTCTGTCTGCCTGTCTATCTGTCTGTCTGCCAGTCTGCCTATATGCCTGCCATGATACACATACACTATACCTTACTTTGCAATTAACCCCTGCAACCCTCTGCATCTTCTTCCAAACTTAGTTTTTGCTACCTAAAATAGACTGTCCATTCACCAGGTTGGAAGCTAAAGACAGCTTCCTGCTGTAGGTCTATACCAACGTCTTTAAAGTTGCCCTCATTCTCCACAGCCCATGCACCAGCTGTGAGAATATGCTTTTATGCTCTATAAGAACAGGATGAGATGAATTCACCTCTCACCTTCGATGTTCATGCTCTTTTGACCAAAACTGAAAGTCGATAACATCACTCATGTGCTGCAATTGCAAACTTGTACACAAGACAGAAACATTTTCCCAGAACTCAGTATCCATAAAATATTTTGAACACATTCACTAAAGGTTGTAAAGTATTTATAAGGCCTGACAGACATACAGTAAGTATTTATTATATAATGATAATTATTATATATATATATATATATATACAAGCCTAACTTAAAATGTTTGCCATGATCTATCATGCAAAGAGCAAAATTTAAAACTTACATATGTGAGCTTATTTTTGCTATATTTACATCTCAAGGCACCCTATTAGCTCAAGGTCTTCTTAAGGCACCCTATTAGCTCAAGCTCTTCTTTTTTGCGACATAGCTTAATATTTGTTGTCACTTTAAAAGTGAGCATGCACCGGGCTAACGTCAGAGAGCTGACAAACTGACAATGAGTTGCTTGGGTTAAAAGTGTTAGCTATATGAATGACACTAAATGCAAAACATAATGAGCATGTGAGTTCTAACTGGGCAAAGATTAATTCACAAACCTTCTTGACACTAAAAGTAGGATCTAAGTCCAGGAGAAATTGGAATTAGTAAATAAAATATAATAATAATAATAATAATAATAATAATAATAACATAAACATGGCAGTTTGCACAAATATAGAAAAATAGCTCCTTTCAAATGTATCATACTGATGCATTTTGAAAACTCTGCCAGGATAACTGTATACTTGGGAAGGTTGTTCTGTCATGGAAGTTTAGTCTGGCAGGTCTGTATGTTTGTTTATCACTTTCAAGGGTAAGTTATGAATTGCATTCCTTTTCATTGCCACTTATCAACCAATCACCAAGGCCCTTGCAAAGCAAACCTTTGAATGAGACTTGTCAGTCAGTCATAGCAACAGAATCTTTTTCTCAACTCTAGAGTTCACGCTTTTCCTTTGTAAAAGTTGAACTCGGCAGCTTTGTGAATCAGATTTAGGAGAAAACTTTCAGCTATAGAAACTTTGTGTGTGGTTTAGGTGCATTCACAAAACACTACCATTACATTTCTTGTTTATCTGCCAGGTGGATAAGTTCAGGGCGTAAGTTCAGGGCTGTACCATAGACTAGAGAATTACACACCGCACTCGTAAATATTAGTAAAGCTCCTTTGAAGTGTAGAGTCCAAAGACTTCAGACTCCACAGCGTTGACCAGGCCCAGAACAACGTTAAAAAAAAAAAAAAAAAATCAGTTTCAAGTTAAAGTCAATATGCAGTCTAACAATACAAAAAAAGCATCTGAAGTTCTCCTTGGCCTGTGGTACTTCAGATGAACACTGTGCCATACTCAGGCACATAGACTAGGTGTAGGTAGAAAATTCAGTTAATTCACTTCATTTCAATTTCACTTGCTTCGCTTTCTTTTCCTGTTTGAAATATTTCATATACTGTACTCCCTATGATCTTTAGTTTCTAGTTTTTTCATTGTATGTATTATTCATTGAATTCCAGCAGTTTACAGTATAATGCATGCATATACACCTACAGTCAAACAAAAACAACCTTACATTGCCAGACGTAAACCCTGAGGGTAGAGATAATATTAATATGTGTCTAAATGGGTGTCTCTTTTTTGTTCTGTCAGTCTCTCAGTAACTCATATAAGCACTTAATTTTTCTTCATTGTGCTTAAGCATGCACTCTGATGAGCCTAATCCATATATAGGCTACATCATCCATGTATAGTATACCTTGCATAAGGTATTTACAGGTGGGTATTTGCAGTAAATACATACATATGTTTTTAAAGTGTATGTAGCTTTTATGTTACCCAGTTTTTTGACTGTGAATATATCACTGTGCAACAAATATTAACTGAAAGTGTTTTCATGTTTTTATATATTTTTTGTGATTGTGTTTGTAGTGTGTTTTTATGGCCCATCATTTAAGAAGGAAGGAAGGAAGGAAGAAAGAAAGAAAGGAAGTAAGGAGGGAAGAAAGAAAGGAAGGAAGGAAGGAAGGAAGGAAGATAGCAGACAGGCAGCTGTAAGGTGAACATGTGGCTCCAGCAGTGGTCTGAATAGGGGATGGGAAGCACTTGTGTTCACATCTATTTCCACGTCCACAGCCTTGGCTTGAGCCCTGCCCTCAGGCACTCAGGCACTCAGGCCTCTACAAACACAGTCCTCATACTCTGCTTGTATTCATTTGATGGCTCAAATAAACCCCTACATGGTGTCCAGTTTACGCGTGCACACACACACACGCACGCACACACACACACACACACACACACACACACACACACACACACAGACGGACAGACACACACAAACCCACACATACAGACTGACAGACAAACGCACACGCTCACGCACACACACACACACACGCACACACACACACACACATACAAATTCATTCCCGCATGCTGGCTCAATAAGGGATCTGCTGGAAGGTTTAATTTGCATCTTTATGATTCTGTAATGACCATGCCCACATTATACATTCAACAGGTACATGCCCAACACATGCACAGATATTTCTCTCACCTCCCCATCTCCGTCTTCAGGACACTGATATGAGTAGATATTCTTTCAGTGTATGATAACATGACTGTGATATATCATACACACGGGCACTAGACTCAAATGAAATATTGAAATGCAATGGGAAAAAAAATTGATGCAGTAATATAAGCATTTACTACTGGGCTTTTTAAACATTGTTCTCTGGTATTAACTGTTGTCTCCAATGGCTGGACAAAAGGCCATGTAATTCAATTTATGTTTAATTTGTGAAACCACGTTCCCAATTGAAAGGTCACTGTGCAAGAATCAGCTCAATGCATATTCCATTTGTCCAAGAGCTGTCACAAGGATATATGGAATGGCTTGTGAGTGATTTCACTGACCAGTGTATTCCTTTGTAGCTTGAGGGCATTTGTGGAGACTGTTTAAACACAATAAAGCCAGACTATAATAGAAATCCAATGTAATCCAAGCTGGAAAGAATATAGCATAGGCGTTATTGAAATGAATATTCACATCTATGCAGAGGTCTGCCAATATAACATATAACAGTCTTCCATACTGATTTGTGTGATGAGTTCTCACTCATAGTTCATGTTTCTGTCATCTGCGATAAGGTCACTGAGGTTGTTTTGAGAATTGAGGTTAGGATCAACTTTTGCCATCTAAGTGATGTCTCACAACTTAATTCAGTGTTTTAGATTCTTCAGAAATAAAGATGAATGCAAGTAAGTGTTCATGTTGGCTCACATGAAGAGTCACTTAGGCAGGCACTGTCAAAGAGGTTTGGCAATCTACACCCAGAACAAATGCAAATGTGTGTTTACAAATAGCTCTCAAAATTACAAAGAGAAAAATAAAATCCCAACAAGAAAGAATGCAAGCCTGCCCCATTTCAACCCAAGGGTGAAATTGCCTATTCATAATTTCCATTATGCCAAGGCCATGAAAAATGATTCTTATCATCAGAGAAAAGAGAGAAAGCCTTTTCTTGCCGTGCATTCATGATTCGGTATTTAACAAAGTGTCTTTTAACAAAGATTTTCTCTTTTTTATCTTCCCGTTGTTCCATCCCTATAAAAAACAGTTCCAATGGTTCCACAGAAAGCATCAACATTGCATTGCATTATATTATGTGAATGGCATGCAAAACAAAAATAAAATGATCTCCTTTATGATAGTACCATAGCCTCTTATCACAGTTTATTCAGGTTCCTTATATTATTGATTGTATTATTGATCACCTATCATTTATAACAATTATCTATTTTGATCATGTTGTGCACTCTTCTAAATGAGTGGGTAAAGAGCCCACATTCTAATATATCTCACTCTCCAAAATGTGTCCTAAACTTGTCAAACTTACTTACACTATGGAAAGAAAACAACTCACAAAATTGACCTGTGTCAGCATGGAACAGCAAATCAAATCCCACAATGAAGACTAATACGGAGTTCATCATGTGGTCGCATTCATGTTTTCCATGTAATGTGTTTCATTGCACGTGTGCTGGCATTTTGTGTTTTGGTTGTGCATGTAATGACTCTAGAATTTATGTGACCTCATTAATTGGCTGGATTGAGTACCTACAATAAAACCAGTCATTACCACTCATCACAAGCTTGTGAATCATTAAATACTAGGTGTATAAGTGTGTGTTTGTGTGTGTGTGTGTGTTTGTGTATTGTTTGTTTGTTATTATTGTTTGTTTGTATTGAGGTTGTGTTTGAGGTAGTTAATATGGAGATTGATAAACACACCTTCTTCATGATGCTTGCAGGGACATTTACGTGAATGCCCCCCATAAAACACTGCCTGGCAGGTAGGACATGCTTGCACTGAATAACCCCTACAGCAAGCGCCTGAATCAGGCCCTGGAGCGCCGCTCTGACAACAGCCTGTAGGTTAATGTCTTGTGTCTGTGTTGTCAACAAAATGTCAGAGGGAAGTCTGCTATTTTAGCAGCTGATTCATCAGATGGAAAGGTTTGGACAGTGTTATGTTTGTAACTGAGAGAATGTGCAGTGTGCGTGTGTCTGTCTGTGTGTGTGTGTGCTTTCCCTGATAACATGATAACATGTGGTACCACTTCATTATTTAAACTTTACTACCATTATTAACTGTTAGGATTACACATCCTCAGAAAAATCTGACATTGGCTCAGGCAGACCTCAACTTCATGTTGGTGAGACCCGAGAATCTATTCACAGACTTTTTTTGTGTACCCCCTTGAACTTTGTGTACTCGTACCCCAGTTTGACAACCACTGCTTTAAATAAATAAAAGTCTGTAGTGCTCGCTCCATCATCAGTCCAGGTCTTGAAACATCTAGACCCTGCAAATTCTGCCTGAGTCAGCCTACCCCCCGGATGGACAGACAGGGTCCCAACTGGTGGTGGTGAAGAGAGAGGAGAGGACGTTGACATGTCAGCACCTGAAGCAACAAGGCAGGTATGTTAAGCGAGACCTGTATGTTAAGCGAGAGAAAAGCGGAGGCTGTTGATTGGACAGGAGCAAAGAATGCATTACATGGCATGATTTGAGTCTTGCTGGGAGAAAATTTAGCTAAAAATGTGCATTTCTTTGAAACTAGTGTGAAATAGTTTTCATCTGTCCACTGGTCACTGATCAGTCACTGTTTTTTTCTTTCCAACATCAAAATGGCGCATGGATCAAGGAACTGACCATTTTGTAAACTCTGACTGAAGTTGAGAAAATGGCCTAATCCATCAACAGCTCTCCCAACCACAGCATCCGGTAGAGTCATTAAAGGTGCTATATGGCCTTTTCATGGAGCCATTACAGGTGCTATACAGGAATGGAACAGAATGAAATGGAATTCTTTCGGTTCTGAGTTCTTTTGACTGCAGCTTTTTTTATTCACCAGCAGTGTATGTAACATAGCAACTAGCCTACATAGGCAGAACATGCCGTGACAGCAGCGTATGTAACACAGCAACTAACCTACATAGGCAGAACATGCCGTAACAGCAGCGTATGTAACACAGCAACTAACCTACATAGGCAGAACATGCCATAACAGCAGAGCCAGCCCTACACTAATGGATTTGCTTGTTAACTTATTGTTAAATATCAGGACGTCACTGAGCTTAGGCACTTTTGATGTTCTGTCAATATGGTCGTCTCTTCACATTCTGAGTGATCTTTGGATGTTTCATCCTAAACAATGCCAGATATCAGCTTCAACACTTTAAAAGGAATTGATCTATCTGAGTGGAGTTTGTAAGTATATTTGGTGACACTTAATTTGAAGCTGTTGCATCAGCCCGTCATAAACATGACATGTATCCTAAACATTAATGACACTTCATTAATGACTGTTGTCATTATTTGTCATTTGAATTTTTTGTAACGTCTGCAACTTTGCTTTACAAAAACTGAATGCAAGCTTATGTCACCCTTTTGTAAATATATATTGTATTTCATCTGTGTGTTTGTGTGTGTGTTTACTTTTGCCTTTTTTGACAGACGGGAAATGAACGGAAGACAGATGGGGAAGGATTGGGAAATGACCTTGGGTTGGATTTGAACCCGCATCAGAGGCAAAACCTATGCTTTGGTCTCTCTCCCCTCCCCCCATTGCTTCCCTCCCATTCTTCTGCTTTTAGCCCCGTGTTGTGGCTCCCAGCTGGGGGCCCGGGGGTCTGAAGTACCTTGGCGCCACGAAACGTCAGCTCTACAATTTGCGCGCTCTGCTCCGAGACCCATAACTTCTTGGCTTTAAAAGGGGACAGGGGACTCGTTGACTGGGAATGGTTTAATAATTTAGTATGGCCTTAAACTAATCTATTTTGAGTACCCAGATGGTATTTTTACTGGCCAAACACTTAGATAATTGAATGGAATAGCTTACTCACCACCAGGCGAATGACGCTGCATCCCATACTGGGTTCACCTTGGTGAAGGTAGCAGCCGAACTTCAGAGTATGTGGCTCCCTGGAAATGTGATTATCTAAAATAGAGAGGTCTAAAAACGGTGTGACTGTAAAACTGAACAGTCCTTAAACGTAGGAAGAATGTGTGTGTGTGTGTGTGTGTGTGTGTGTGTGTGTGTGTGTGTGTGTGTGTGTGTTTGTGAATGTGAGTGCCTCAAGGTGCATTCAGGTACTGAGTATATTCTGAGTGTATTCTGACAGCGATATTTCAGAGTTTCTTAACGTTGTCTGGCTTTGCATCATTGGTCTCAGCTGATTTCTTTGATTTGTACAACTCAGGAAAAATACATCTTTTTGTATAGCACATACAAATGAAAGACATTGGGAAGTCTGCATTTGACCCTGACTATTTCCATACAATCTGGGCTGCAATTTGTGCAGCACAAAATCAAATTAGATGAAATAAATAAAATCAGACAGACTGGTGAAAACGCATCTTGAGCTTTGGAAAGTTTGTTTGTGGGTTAGCTGGGTTGGTGCTTTTTAGAATACCTACACAGTATATTGATATTCTTATGTTCCTGTGTACAAGTTGTTGATTGTATAAGGGATTTCTAGATTTATCAAGTACAAATCACATCAATCTTACTACTACTGTTATTATTATTATTATTATTATTATTATTATTATTATTATTATTATTATTATTATTATATCCAGAATCTGATCCATGAAGGCAGGGAGTTTAGGTCTTAGCTGAGTTGTAGATCATGTGAATGCCACTGATAGCAGTCACACTTACCTAGTGTGGTCGCTGTACTATTGTTTGGACAGCCATAATTGGTATTCCCTAAAACAAACGTGTTTCATGCTGTTCACAGAAAGTGTCTCTGCCACTCTAAGCAGTCTGCAAACTGAGCTATCACCACAGATGTCCGAGACAATGATTGAGAGAATAGTAAAAAAAATCTTTCTCTGCCAAGAAGGAAAAAAAACATTTAAAAGAATTGAATTTATATCAGAATTTCCTGAAAGATGTTTTTTTTTATATTTCTTTGTATGACAAACCCACCAAGGGTTCTCGGGGCAACTTTGCTCTCCAACTGTCAATTCTTTTTCGACCGTGGTATGATGTGAGCTTGTGAGACTCAGGTGGTGTATCCACTAGTGACAGAGATATCTACCTGAGTGTGGCGCATGGAATAGGGACCCCCTCTGATTCTGCCATCAGACACCTGTCGGCACGGCTGCCTGCTTCTTGAGAAAACGTCTCATCATCCGCAGATCAAACGTCTCAGGGAAGCACATCGTGCACTATCCTCCCTAACCCTCATCATTCTCTTCTTCTTCAGCAGTTATGCTGTGCATTTTAGCAGGGGCACTGACACCCCTCTGGCCCCTATGCCTGTCAGCAACCACGGGCTCTTTCCAACCTTATGATGAAAGGGACCTGTCCATCATACACATGTGCACATGTGTGTGTCGTGATCCAGGAGAACATGAAATGGACTGGGAGATTTGCAGTAGACAGACGGACTGCAACCCCCCACCCCCCTTTCCCCCTCCCTTAACACAGACACACACACACCACTTCATCCAAAGCCTCTAGCAGTTAGGTTAACAAGTTATGTATGTGGAGAGGAAGGGAAATAGTTGAGTCAAGTCTAGTCACTTTATTTATATAGCAGATTCAACACAACAGGGTTTATCCAAAGTGCTTTGGGAAAAAGAGTTGAGGAAAGCAGTTCAACCTATCTAACTCAATAACATAAATAAATAAATAATCTGAAATCTGAAAATCTGAAAACCAGCAAAACAATGAACTCCAGCTGCAAGCCCCGGTGTAGTTGTCATAAAGTTAGTTTGACGGTTTCACAGCACAGCACACAATCCCAAGGATATCCTCGGAGGGTCATTGCATTGTGGCAAGAGGTTGGGCTTAGTGTGGAGTGGTGTGAGAGGTAGCCTACATGTAGCAGATGCACCATTATTTTGTTTGCCTCTAAAAACGCAGTCTTGGCACCGAATGTTTCCTTCTAACTTTATACTCCATTGATCTGACAGTTGCGGACAACTCTCGCCCGTCTCAAAAAAGAGGCCGATCACACAATGGCCGCCCTTGAGGGATCCGCCACCGGAAATTCCCCTGCTTCGGCCAGTGTCATTGTTCAAGGGAATGTGCCGAAGCCCTGAATCCATCATCAGCCATTCAGCTCCCTGACAGATGTGTTACTCATGGCCTGTGACACAGGATGCTAAGGGCCAGGACTGCTTGTTCACAATAACGGCCTGCAGATGACACTCAATGGAATCATATTCCACCATTTCCAATGACAAAAATTCCTGTCAGGCTTTATGATGGCAGCCGTCCAACTTCTTTAGAGGGTGTGCAACAGCAGTCTGGGAGGAAATGTTAAAAATTATTAATGGGCAAACTTAGTGTTTAGTCCTCCTTTTTCTAAGGGTCTAATGATTTTTTCTTCTTCTTTTTTTCAGCGCTGATGGCGATGATGGGATAAAATATTTAGACCTTTCTGGAGCTTCATCAGACCGGCCCATCCCTTTTCAGTGGCTGGAGAGGAAGCAACTGAGTTTTGCCATTTAAAGTCTTATATGTTACTCTATGATAAATCTAACTTGCTTCTCATTTCCCCCTTCCTCATCCTTCTGAGATGTTTTGCATTAATGTGGGTGAGGAAGGGAGCCTTGTGTGTGTGTGTGTGTGTGTGAGAGAGAGAGAGACTGTGTGTGTGGGTGGAGAGGGAGAGAGAGAGAGACAGAGAGAGAGTGAGTGAAGTGGCTGGCTAATCAGAGAGTTGCAGTTGCAAGGTGTGCTGTAGAGAGCAAGCCCAGAGATACTGCTTGAATTCAAATCACCAGACACTAATGAAATGATCATTATTTTGGGAAACGCAAAATGATTCCCTGTGGAAGTGCTTACCGTGTATGTGTCCTTGTGTGTGTATTCCTTTGTGTGTATCTGTTGGCATGTTTGGACCCCTGTGTGTGTGTGTGTGTGTGTGTGTGTGTGTGTGCACCCCTGTGAGTGAGTTTGTGTGTGTGTGTGTGTGTGTGTGTGTGTGTTTGTTTGTCACTGTGTGTCACTGTGTGTGTGTCAGCATAAGAAAGAGTGTCTCTTTACTCTTCGTCACTCTTTCCCTACCATTAAGGGTGGAGTGTCTGCATGCTGGTGCAGATATCGTGGAGACGGATGGTTGCGGGTAATGAAACTATAATTTCTTATGCGAGAAGCCAGAGGATTATCTCTGAAAGTGTTTATTAAAGACTCCAAGCAATAACTCTTTCGTCCCCCACTGTCACTCTTATTGCTATTAGGTATTGTGTTTGCATGTTTGAGATATATCTCAGTATAGACTGTCAGATAAATCATTCCTTCAGAGGACCTGGATGGTATTGATTGCCTCAGACTGAGTATGTGCCTGTGCTTCTGGCTTCTGTTCTCTCTCTCTCTCTCTCTCTCTCTCTCTCTGCATGTGTGTATGCACGTCTGAGGCGAGTTACACATTCCACAAAAAGATTTTTTTTTAAATTTATCGACCATCATGTAATTTGGGATAGAAAATAGAATTGAGGAGGACTTTACAATTGAGGAGGATATTTGTAGTTTTTTGTTTGTTTTTGTTTTATTGAATTTACCATTAACTGACAAGACTAATTGCTCTCACACTATATTTGTTATTTCACATTAAAATGCTTTGTGTGTGTGTGTATGTGTGTTTTTTTTTTTTCGTATATTGCTCTCTCTGCCTCCCTCCCGTCGTCCTTTTTCTTTCTGGCTTCTCGCCCGCTCGTGCGTCTCTCATTCTTTGAAGAGCTCCCTCGAAATTTACTACCGAGTGCGCGACGAATGTTCCCGTGGTTATTTCATCAAGGGAAGAAATTCAGTTGCACCAATCTAAAATTCCGGGCTCCATTTCTTAGAGTTGACACAACCGGGATCGCAGAAGGAATCGGATTGCTAGGGCAACTGCCGTCAAACTGTGTGTCTTTAAGTGGGATTCTCCGGCGCTGTGCGGTAGGAGGGGTTGTGGTGACGCTCGCTGGCTCTCTGGTGCTGAGCTGAACAGCGATTTCACCTGCAGTTTAGTGCAAACGGACTTCGGACGGTCTTCTACAGCCAGCGAGCCTATACTACTGCAAACAGGCGACAGAAGGACCATCCTAGCGCAGGCACCAGGGAAATCTTACCGTTCTCAAAAGAATTCGGGCCGAATCAGAGTACTTCAAGCAGCCTTCGCTAGCTTGCAAGGATGAAAACAAGCTTCGTAATCTTACTAATAGGAATCATCCTACTGGACTCATCTTGGGTGAGTGAGATTTCACATTTTTAAACAACGTGGAAGTGGCGCCTTGATATTCTGTGAACTCATTTTTAAGTAGCGGTCGGTGCGGATGACAGACTGCGGTTGTTGGTTTGATGGTACACTTGTTGTAGAGTCCTTTGGAGGCGAACATTTGATTTGATGTGGTTTCTTTATTACTAAACAGAAAATTATACTTATTTGTATCAAGGATATGTTTTCACAATACCTTCAATACAGTCTGACTTATTCATACCCGTCGTCACTAAATCATCGTAAAAAAAAAAAACTCGCGTTCTCTCCTCTAACTACAGTAAGTGGCCTTTTGGAAAGAAATCTTGGTGAAACGATGTGTTGGCAAATGTGTCAGATCAGACGATTTCGCGTGGTATTGGATAACATGTTTAGACAAACACAAAATAAAATGAAACGGCAGAATATATTTATATAACTGCTTCAACGCAGTTGAACAAAACCTTATCAACCACGATAATGATACCTTATAGCCCACAGAGCCGCAGTCGTTAAATGCAGCGGAGACTCGGCTACAGTTTTTTTCTGCAGGGATAAGAATTTGTTAGATGCTGAACTAAACAATAAAAGTTGACTTTTGAGAATTTTAAGAACAGATTGGATACACTGTCGACGCCTTCATCACATACCATCATGTCGGGCACACTTTGAATGAACTAGCAGCAGATGCTGTCCAGATTAATGTGATGCGGGCTACCCGCAAGACATGTATTATGCCATAGGCGTATGAGTTAGTTATATTCTCTGCTTCTTGATATTAAAAACGTAACTGAAATGACAGAAGACTGAAACACTGTGTCGCTCATTTATGAAAGGATTTATGCACAGTTTGTTCGCTTGTAAAGTGATTATTTGTGTACTTTATCGAAAAATGCATTGTCTGACATTTAGGACAGACGGACGCATACTTTCCCCCTGGTTAGGCATGGACATTCGGCACCGAGACCGTCAGAGTTTCGGTAGGCTATTAGTGGAATAAATCTGCTTCGTTGACAAAGGATCTTGTATATTTATTCCCCAATGGTGTGTTGAGAGTTGGCTAAGAAGTGGTGGTTCATCGAGTCAAGTACACAATCAGAGTAATCCTACAACAGCCATTTATCTCAGTTCGCACTTTTTCATACCACAAGTGGACGCAAAAAGGCTTTTCTGTCACCTCGGTAAAATAACGGCGTTCGGTTTAAATTGTGACTGACGTGTATTGGCCTCTGCACTATAGGATCGTGTTGGACAGTATTCTATATCTCTGTAGGACAGTAAAGTCACAAGCAGCGTTTGAAAATAAGGGAAAAAATATGGACAAAACGCGATAAACAGAACATGTAACGGTCTTGATCTGAACAAGGAAACCTGTAGTGAAACCTGTGAGCGTTTATGTGTGCGCTCGCGTTATACATTGGTCCCACAGGGTCTCTGTCTCTCTCTCTCTCTCTGCCGTCTCTCTCACGCTCTCTCTCCTTTTTAACAAATGTGTGTATTGTCTTATTTTTTTCCTGCGTTGTTTATTTCCTCTCCTACACAAACATATGCAGGCTACAGTTCAATGCAAGTCTTTTTTTTGTACACACACAGAAGCACTTGGCTTTTGTGAAGTGCCAGCCACACCTTTCCTAACAACCAGCAGCCATGGCACACACACACACACACACACACACACACACACGCCCACAAGCACGCACATACACACATGCACACACACACACACACAAAGAGACGCACACACACTTCCCCCAAATCATGTTGCTCATTTCAGTTAGTCACCATGGACCGAATCTATTAGGATAACCGAGACATTGAAACACTGCACATTGATACATTTTGGTCTTTGGAATGCATTGGTACATCCTTTGACAGTAAATGTCTGAGTTCTCTCCAAAGCATAACAGTGAGAAGTATCCCACTGAGTTGCGAATCATATTTATTTCCAGCAAATCTTGCTGAAAGCTTTTTCATACAGTAGATCACACAAGTATATTTGCTGTGTTTCTTTTTTCTCTGTCCGTTTATAAATACCAGGGTTGTGGTTTGAGAGACAGTGTTACAATGCACTCCTTTTTCCTTCTCTCCAAGGTGACTAAGGGAGATCTGCCACTGAAAGCGCTGTGCCGGCCCGGATTTTCTCAA
Source organism: Tenualosa ilisha (assembly GCA_015244755.2). NCBI lineage: Eukaryota > Metazoa > Chordata > Actinopteri > Clupeiformes > Clupeidae > Tenualosa > Tenualosa ilisha. Next base: position 2,068,948 of record PYXC01000046.1, read on the forward strand.
AGTTTTTATACCCTGCTCGTTTCAAGGGATGTATTGCAAGGCCAGAGCATTCTCAAAGGTAAGGCTCAAATTTCCTTTTAATGAGCTGAGCTTACCTCCCATCGTCTCGCAGTGGTGCGGTCAAAGGCAGACGTCAGAGGCTCCCGTGAAAAAAGACATGTGCACAATTGGCAGTCTGCTTCTCCAATCTGCCATTGTGCCACGGAGGTCATCTCTTGTTTTAAAGACGAGAGTGAACCCTAACACTCTGGCAATGTGAAACCACATTGAAGAGTTAGGTATTCAGTCCTGAGCGATGCTTTGCATGCAGGGACAGTGGAGTGGGTATTCAAATGGGACAGGGACAGTGGTGTGTGATGTCTGTGTGTATATGTGTGTATGTGTGTATGTGTGTGTATGGTAGGAACTGATGGTAGAATCTATAAAGAGATTGATGGAGGTTCTTTTTTGTCTTTGGTGGCAGGCTAGCTTACATTTTGCCACAGGCAATAGAAAGATACACACACACACACACACACACACACACACACTAACACACACACACACACACACACACACATACATGCCCATGGTTTTGAGAAGGAGGTCTATTAAGAAATGATTCTTTCTCCCATCCTCCTGCCGACAGCAGATAGGCAGATCTCCGATGTTGATGACTTCCTCCTGAGAGAGGGAGCTAGAGCGAGCACTGGCCCAGGTGCTTGGTTCACAGCTGTAATTTCTCTGAGATTTCACAAATTTCTGTGTTTATGCCACACACCAAGGAAAACATCCTCTGCCTAACAAAAAATGTGTTACCAAGGCCAGCCAATGCTTTTTATTGGCAAAATTCTTATTATGGTGGTGATAATATACAGTTTTAAGTGGTATGTTGCACATCATTTTTTTCAGTTTTTTCTTTTTTTATCTGTTCATTGAGTTTGTAATTGATTGGGAAAGAGCTCCATTTCCAGGGAACACGGGTTGTACAGTGTAAATGTTCTGCCTGTCGTTGTCAGTGTGGACAGATGTGTTTTTGAAGCTGTACAGTGTAAATGTCATACCTGTTGTTGTCAGTGTGGAGAGATGTGTGTGTAAGCTGTGCGGTGTAAATGTTTTGTCTGTTGTGCAGAGAGATGTGTGTTTGAAGCCGAGCCTGACTGGGTTCATTTCCACAGTGACCTCTCCCATGGGCACACCATGTCCTTTTGTCCTCTTGTGTCACTTGTCTGGACTCCTGGAGGCTGGCAGGACCTTATCCCATTAGAGACCCTCTGAAGAGTGGAAATAGTGGTGGTGATGAAGGGGGGGGGGGCACTGGCAGAAAATGTGTCCTCTGTTTCTTGGTGAAGGCAATTGAATTGAATTGAAGGCATCATCATCATCATCATCATCATCATCATCATCATCATCATTATCATTACCATTTCTACCTTACAGTCTTCATCCTCCTCTTCTCCCTCTCCTCTTCCTCCTCATCACTGTAAATTTTGAGTGTATGTTCCTTTGATTTTCACCACTGGATTTGGGCGCCAAGGTAATTGTTCAGCGGAGCAGCTTTGGCTAGCCCTATAGCGCTGGAAATTTCATTGACACGCAGGTGCTAATCTGCCTCAGCTCCTGCCAATACGGGCTAATTGGCATCCTGCATTGATCTCCATGGTTTCCCCCCTCAGCAGAAACGTGTTGCTATTGGTTCACAGCTCAGCCTCGGGGTGGCCACAGTATCAGTTACGGTGGCTGGCGTGGTCTGTTCTCACTGAGCACCCAGCCCCTGCTTTGCTTTGGTTGAATTCCCCAGGTACGTTGGCGCATGAACTTTTCTTTTCCAAAATGGGCATAATTGCCAATGTTTAGTGGCAGTGCCAAGGATGCGAACAGCAATATGGGCCTTTAATTAAATTCTTATTGTGTGTCTGAAAGATTCATCACTGTTTATTGTGCAGCTCTCGACAGAAATCTCAGCACAAGTGTTGGGTTCGTCATCTCTTACAATGGTGGATAGCGCTGTGTTATAAAGGGTTGGCCATATGTGTATGTGTGGCATATGTCTGAATGTGTGAAAGTGTGTATGTGTGTGTGTGTGTGTGTGTGTCTGTTTGCGGTTGTTTGTGTTTATGTGAAAGGGACTGTGGTGTAACTATTTGTATCTGTGAAGCTATGCTTGATTTTTCATATGGTAATTAAATGTGTGTGTGCTTAAACACATTGTGTGTATACGTGCATATATGTATATGTATATGTATATGTATGTGTGAGTGTGTGTGTGTGAGTAAGCCATGTATGGAAGTGTGTTTACAGTTGACAGTGGTCTGTTGACACTTGCAGATGGAAAGTCATGGTATGCAACAGAATGGGAGAGAGAGAGAGAGTGAGAGAGAGAGAGAGTGAGAGAGAGAGAGAGAGAGAGTGAGAGAGAGAGAGAGAGAGAGAGAGAGAGGTGGCTCTGTCTATGCTCATTACGTGCCTGGGGCTCGGCGAGGAGAGAAAAGGAAGGGAGAGGAGACATGAGAATGAAGCAGGCTTGTTGTCATGAGTCGATACAGTAAGCCTGAGTGCAGTGGAGTAGTGGAGTCCTGAGCCCAGCAGGGGGTGTCGATACAATCACAAGGCGGCACAATGAAAAAGCACTTTGTCTGTGTCCTGTGTGCCTCCACAGTGCTTGCTGCAGCACCTTGCCACATTGCACCTTTTGTGCATCACTCTACATGGAACAGAGGCCAGAGGTCTGAAGTCAACGCAGTGAGGAGTTCAGACTGCTTAGTTGTTTTTTTTTCTTTTCAGGTTGAAGAGGTTGAAGGCCATATAAAAGCAGTTGTACCTGGACAAAAGAAAACAAAAGAAAACAAAAAAAAAAACAAAAAAAAAAATCTTCTCTCAAGATACTCACAAAACCATGGGGTAAAAGAATCCAGGCTTTTAACCAGCCAACTTACCTCTAAGCTCACCCCACCTTAGTCTCAATCCCCCCCCCCCCCCCCTCAACCATGTCCTCCCTAGTCCTCATCTTAAAAAAAATAACAGAAACATAAGCCCTTCATGCCTGTCATGCCTCTGGAAATCCATTAAGGCAGCATGGCAGCCATTTCAGATCTTACATCTCTGACATTTATGGCTTGTTGGTCGCCTCCCCCTTGTGTTATGGTTCTGCGGACCTCGCCAGAGTCACGGGCCACGTCCATCCCTGGCGGGGGGCCCCTTAGCAGACTCTCAGCAGCAGCGGAGGCAGCGACTGTGGAAGTGGTGGCAGCAGCAGCTGCACCATGGGCCCTATCTGAGAGCCTGGTCACGCAGCTGCGCCGTGAGGCCCAGGCCAACACGGCTAGTGATTTATACAGCCAGCGAGCGGTGATTTATCGTTTGTAAAGGGACGTCGTGGAGGGGGAGGCAGGAAGCTCCGCTGGAAAGACTTTAATAATAACGTTGTTTAACCTAGAACCGTCATCTGGGGCAGAAAAAAAGGGGGGTGGGGGTTGGGGGAGGGGGGGGGGGTTGTGTGCGAGTGCCGGAAAAAGTAATGGGTCGGACAGAACTGGGGCCTTAGACGAGCGAGGGCTGAGGAGCAAGGAACGGTGGGACAGAGACGCCGCAGAGGCGAGGAGGCTAAGCGGAGCGGACAGAAATTGGGGCATTGGGGTGAGGGCGTCTGTGTGTGTGCGTGTGTGTGTGTGTGTGCGCTGTGTCTGTGTGTATCTGTGTGTGCCTGTGTGTGTTGGAGAGAGTTTGTGTGTGTGTGTGTGTGTGTGTGTGTGTGTGATTCAGGTTTAGTTGATGAAGTTGGGCTGTGTGTGACTGACGATGTCAGGAAGTCCCAGGAAAGAAGGTTCTAGGCTCATGTGTGTGTGGCTTTAATTACCTAGATCTTCAGATGCCTTTTCTCCTTTGCCTTTTCTTTTTCCTCCCAATCAATACATCCATCTGCACTCTACCTTTTTTTTTCACCTGTGCACGTTACGCAGCGCGGCACTAAGTGCTCTCCAAAATGGTCCTGCACACATGGTTTGCATTAGCAGTTATTCCAACATGCCCATCTCAGGGAAAAACCGCAGGAAGGTTTTTGTGAGATCTGACCCGACCTCTACTGTGTGTACTGTACAACAACAGTCTTCATCAGTTAAAGTCATGTTGGCTTTGCGGTAATGGAGTTCCTAAACAGGGCCGTGTTTGGAGATAGCACGACAAAATAAACAGCACCCTGAGATTGTGTAAACTGAGCTCGCTCAGCCTCTCCTGTTCTGTATGTAATCTATACCGCCATCAAGTCAGAAGTCAGAGGAGCAGATGATGATGGCAAAAATGCATGCCGTCTGTTTATGGGCTTTTAAAGTGATAAGCAGTCGCATGTTTACATCCCAGGGGAGCCTTCCTCAGCTGCATTTCACTTCTGCCAGCTTGTGTCATTGCATTTGTTTACATTTATATCTCTGTCTGTTGGAGTCTATCTCTGTGTGTGTGTGTGTGGTGTTTTAGTGAGTGTGTGGATTCTTGTGTGTATGTGTGTGTGTGTGTGTGTGTGTGTGACGGACCCAGCCTGACCTAGATAGTATTTCTTGTCCCCTGAGGCATTTCACCCTACAGTTAGCAATAGCTGAACTGTGTGTGTGTGTGTGTGTGTGTGTGTCCAAGACTGTGACCAACAGACTAAGACATGGTCATAGGGAAGGAGTGTAAACACACACCTCCAGGAGTGTCTGTCGTGGCCCCTGTGGGAATGACTCAGCGTTTGGGGTGGCAGCCCATTCTCTCTTCCATCCCGGAGCTGACAGAGATGCACCCGGTCCTCCCAGGCGTGCTCTTAGGCCGTGCTCCATCCCTCCTCTCTCCCTCCACGCGGCTCTCCCTGGGGAGGCCTCGGCTTCTCTTGACCCCAATCCTAAAGCACTTTCCCCAGGCTGCTGGCACTGGTAGCTCCCTTCCCTCTCCTCCCTGCCCCACTGGGGGTCGAGGGTTTTTTTGGAAGAGGATTGAGTGAGTCCTCCCTAGAGTTACAGTAATGAGAGGTTGGCGTGGACAAGAGAGAGTGTGTTTTTTTGTGTATGTGTGTCTGGGAGTGTGGTTTGTCAGTTTGTGTGTGTGTGTGTGTGTGTGTGTGTGTGTGTGTGTGTGTGTGTGTGTGTGTAAACATGGCGGTATTGAATGGTTTCAGGCGACAGAAAGGGTTTAAGCAAGGACACCTCTTCAGTCTGTTGCCTGCTCTCAGTTTCTGCTCTGCTACCAAATCCATTCAGCCAGCAAACAGGCAGTTCAGTTGGAAATGTTAAGCTGAATTTAAACCGCAGACATCATCACTCCCAGCTGATTTTTTTTGAGGCAGACTCGAAAGTAGCTGACCTTTATTTGTTTTGTTTCTATTTTTTTTCTTCCCTTTTATGAAATATGAAATTTTGTTACGTTTTGGAATTACTGTTTTTTCGAAAGGCCATTGCTTTGTCCTATTGTGACAAATAGACCAGAGTTTGGGACGGAGACTAGCCGCTTGGATAGTGTGTGTGTGTGTGTGTGTGTGTGTGTATGGGTGGGTGGGGTGGGGGGTTGGTGACCTGAGCAGTTAGCTTGTGCTGGACGCTAAGGCACCCTCCTCCCCAACCCGCTTTAGAGAAGAAGTGGGAGAGCCAAGGTCTCCAGCACTCCGAATAATTCAAATTGATTTGAACCACAGTTTCTCCAGGATAATGGCTTCTAAACTTCCTGTCAAGATGCATCGGGCAAAAATCAGATGATGACTCTCTTTCCCTCAGTCTCTCTGTCTCTCCCTCTGTCGCTCCCCTTCATTCTACAGTTATGAAGGCATTTGTGAAGCCTCAGTCTGTGACACGTGCCACGCAGGCGCAAACATGCGTGACCGAACACTCAGCTCTTGGCAAGAGGCTCTGATCCAGTGTGCAACTAGAAGCGGAAAGCACCCAGTCTTTCGAAACATATTTAGCATGCAGACCCGACGAAGAGCCAACCAGCGGCTAATCAAGCTAAAATCCTTTAACGTTAGCCCTAGCCTCTTAATTAATATGATTTGGCCCTCACGTCAGGAAGTTCTGAACAATCTGACTAGTGGCCTTCAGTGCCTTCAATATTTTATTTTCTTGGGCATGTGTGTCTCGCTTTGAAATCCAAGCGCTTGTTCTCTCAGCATGCTCTCTCTTGCTGCAGTGTCAGAGCTGATAGAGCTACGTAGATTGATTCTTCATGTGTCTTGAAATGTTGGAAAAAGTACAAAAACTTTTTTTTTTATTTTTCAGTTGTTGACAACACTGCTGTTTGAATTTTTTTTCTTTTGAGTTTTTACTTCAGCTCACTCTCTCAAACAGAATAAATCTGTTTTGATGTCGTGTTTGGATCTCTCCTCTCTCCTTCAGAGAGGTGGAGGCATCATGGCAGAGGCCTGGGGGATTATATACAGGGGCCAAGGTGTGCGGCCAGCTCCGCTTCAGACGTCTCACTCCAGCCTCACCTTCGCTTTGTTTCCTTGCATTTCTTCCTCTGTCATCGGATCTGCCTTGCTCACTTTCTTTCCTTTTTTTTTCTTTTCAGTAAATCTTTTTTTTATTTATTTCTTCTTCTAAGTATGCCTTTTTTTCTCTCTCTCCTTTTCTCCTGTTTAAACCCAGAGCGTGACTTCCTACCATTGCAGTGTGTTGAGTAATTCTGTCCCTGGGATATTTTCCTCTCTGTATTTCCCAGCGTCTTCTCAATATAAAGCCTTCAGATCCTCCAGGTTGATCCACCTCCCTTTTTTTAAGAGCAAAATACAAAAAGGGAAACGTGTCTTTTATTAGAGGTTTGAACATCCATCAAACATGCGTGACACATTGAACCTGACCCGGTGCGCGCTGAATGGTTCAAAGGGTAACCCTACCTCTGGGAGCCATGTTGGAATGCCTGTCAAATGGAGATACATTTGCAGTCCTGCTGAAACCATTTTGTGCATGGATTTGCTCCAGAAAATGAGGATGGTTATAGATTTTCCAGACAAAAAGGGATCCCACACGTCCTTAAAAGACATAGCAGACACGGTATAGTGAGTGTGTGTGTGTGTGTGTGTGTGTGTGTGTGAGGGGGAAGGGGGTGGATCTGAGAGGCTGGGTCCATCATGTTTTATGGACGAGGACGAGAGGCCGTGTGGGCACCTGCAGGAGGTCATCAACCACTTACTCCGCAGGGACTCCGAGTGACCGCTGCAGCAGTCCAGTCATTAGATCGGCAGACTGGGGAGAGGAGGACACAGAGGGATGAAGAGAAAGAGAGAGAGAGAGAGAGAGAGAGATTAAGGAAAGGAGAAAGACATAAGAAGGAGGATGTGAGGAGAGAGAGAGGAAGCTGAAAACGTGTGAGAGAAGCAGAGAGAGAGAGAGAATAAGGGAGTGAGAGAAGGAAGAACAGATGTATGAGAGAGAGAGCGTGAGGGAGAGAGGGAGAGAGAAACAGAGATAGACCAGCAGGGTAGGAGAGCAAGAGAGAAAAAGAAAGAAATAGAGAGAAAGAAAGGAGAAAGGTAAGCAGGTGGAAGCCATTATTCTTTAATGAGATTTTGGACATCTTTTCCTGCAGCCTCTGGAGAGCTCAGGGGTGGTGGCGAGGCAGTGGAGCGGTAGGCAGTGTGTGTGCGTGTGTGTGTGTGTGTGTGTGTGCGTGCGTGTGTGTGTGTGAGTGGGGTGTGTGGGTGGGTGTGTATGTAGAGGGTGAGCAGAGCTGCAGATTGAGTTACTCTGCAGTGTTTGTGAACTCCGTGTCCTTGTCGTCTGCTCAGTGCATTAAAGAGCCGCCCCACATGGGAGCGATTGGGTGCAGAGAGCGCACACGTGTGTGTGTGTGTGTGTATGTGTGTTTGCGTGCATGTGTGTTTGTGTGTGTGTGTGTGTGTGTGTGTGTGTGGAGGGTGTGTGTGTGTGTGTGTTCATGTGTGTGTGTATTCATATGTGTGTGTGTGTGTGTGTGTGTGATGGTTGCTTGAGTGCTGGAGAGGCCTAGGGTTGTGGGGTTACAGGCCCACCTGAAGGTGTCAGGTGGAAACTTTATTTTTTTTTCTTCGCCTGAGCAAATCTTTGTGGAATGGACACATTTTTATGTTACACCTGGTCTGGTCCCACTGTATTTAAGATATCACTGCACCCCCACCACCTGGTTTACACTTTACACACACACATCTCACACACACACACACACACACACACACAGAAGCACACCTGGTCTGGTCAAGAAGGGCTGGGGAGAAAGATATGAGGATGTTGGCCTGCCCTTTTAAGTTGAATCTTGCCTGGGGCACATGATCCAGAGGTGCGTCACCTTTCCCTGGATGTTATTGCATTCTGTTAAACCTGGGACAGGGATTATGGTGGCAGCAGTGTGATAAGCTTGAGAGCCATGTTTTTCTCCTCCTTGCTCTCTTGCCTAGAGATTTCACTCTGAGACTGTCCGTCAGAAAAGCTTAGCTTGTTGTGGGCCACAGTGGATGGACAAAAGGCCTGCCACCCAGTGACATACTTACAGGATTCACTTACTCTGTCTCCTGATCTGCCCAGGTGCAACGGAGAGGACGGTCTGAGACCTGAACTATGTCTTTACAAAAAAATAAAAAAGAAGTGAAAAGAAATGGTGTTAGTGTTCTTTCTGTGAAGAGCAGTCATGCCAGCCAAGGACAGCAAGTGGACCGGCAAATACTCCTCTCCTGTTCTCTCCCTCTCTCTGTCTTTTTCCCTGTTGTGGCTCTTTCTGTCTTTCTTTGCTCTCTCTTACTCTCTCTTTTTCTGTCTTTCTTTGCTTTCTCTCTCTCTTTGTCGGTTGTCTCCTCCAAGTGCTTTCAAATTTAACCTTGAAAGAGAGATTACGAGGTCATAAACAGTGGCATTTTGAGGGGGTTTTGAGACAGTTTTTTAACTGGATCAAACAGCTGTAAAGTGACAGTCGCTATACCCAGTTGCTCATTAATTTTTCAATTTAGCCGAGACAAACATTGGTTGAGTGACAATGAATATCAAATCAGAATTTTTATTGGGCCGATTAAAAATGCATGTTTTTTTTCAATGTCTTTCAGTGTCACTCAGCCAATCAGTCATGAGGCTGATCTCCCTGTGTCTGTACAAGAGTTTGTGCTGGCTTGTTTCTAACGCCAGAGACCGTCTGACTACCCAGCGAGAAGAACTTCCTTTTTGATCTTGGCCCTGTGGAGTCTTTCTACCAAAAAAAAAAAAAAAAACTTAATTTAAAAAATAAAGCTGTCGACTTGCTAATGTGAACTGGTAGTACACCCTGCCTTCAGAAAGAATGTGAAATCTGGTTGGATATTTAATTCGTTCCATAGAAATTGTGGCAAACATCAGTTGATATTACGGGAAGGAATTATTCGATTACAGTCACTCGAGTGCAACAACCATCAACCAAAAAAGTGAATATAACAGCAAGAACTAGCCTATAGTACTTTACATAGAAGACCCTAAACACCTCGACCATCTTGCCTACTTTTGTCAGTAATCAAATCAATTGGTGTTGGCTACACCCACTCAATCTACCATGAAGGCCACAGTTGACCTTTGCCATCTGCTGTTGTGCTTGCAGTTTTCCACGGACACACTTCAGATTTGATCCTCCATATTTCAGGGCTAGCAGACCATGTGAGGTCTTGGCAGGGAGCCAGAGCTAGAGTGCAAAGCACCCTCCTGCCTCGCCTCCCTCTCCCCCTCTCCTCCTCTCCTCCTCTCTTCTCTCTTTTCTCTCTTGCTCCCTTTATCACCACACGGCCTTATAACAAACCCATGGTTGCCTGTGCAACATTTTAATTACCGTGGAATTGATTAATTCAGAAATGAAATGAGTGCGAGACAAGCGAAGGGAAGTGATGATTCAGCCTCAAACTTGCACAAGAACGTGTTTTTTTTTTTTTTTTTTTTTGGTTTCAAGTTTTAGAAAATTAAGAAGGACATTGAGTGGGAGGCAGAGGAAGAGGGTGAGATAGAGGAAAGGAGAAATAGATGGGCAACTGAGGGATATGGTTCGGAAGATCAGGCTGTTTTTAGCCAGTCTCTGGGGAGAAAAATTTAAACACTTTTTTATTGCATACTTCCACTTCACATCCTATCTATTGAGATTAGACAGAAACTTCTACAGAGAGAAACAAGAGACAGCTGCTTCACAGGGACTTACAGTGGTGTACTCCACTCTGGGTCTTAACTCACTTTAAATGGTGTAATGATACGAAAAGGGCCCGACCTCGGCCTCTGTCAGTCGCTCACCTCCTTCTCATTTACCCCGGGCTACGGGAAAGATCATTATTGTTAATTAAAGAGACTATTTTTTGCGTCTGGTGTTTTCTTTAATCAGCTACCAGAAGCTCTGTGATCTCCCGAGCAAGCCATCAAGGCCAATCTGAGGGCACTGGTTTGCTCATATGCTATTCTCTTTGCCTCCTTAGCCGTGTTCTTTGTTAGCCCAGGGAGAAGGAGGGAATCTGGAGAGGAGAGGAGGAGGAGGAGGAGGAGGAGGAGGAGGAGGGAAGAAAAAAAGAATCCCTCAGAAGACAAAGTTCTTAACCCAATTACAGATTGTATCCAGAACTCCCCACGAATGTTCCTCCCATTAAATTCTTAACTTCAGAGAGGGGACGTGGTCGTGATGTGAATGTGGGGAAGGGCGGAGGGAGAGGCTTGATAGAGGGAGAGGCAGAAAGAAAAAAAAGGCACTCCAAGCAATCACCAACTAATGAAAATACATTCTCTCCGGCATTTTCCATAGTGGAACCGATCAAAAATAAAAAAAAGTTTACAGTAGGCAGACTCAGCTGAAATGACTGTTTTCTTTGTGTCTGAAAGCTACAATTGAGAGTGTGCATTAGCCAGTAGATTGCAAAAAGTCTGCAAGTTTTATGTGTTTGATAGGTTGATGATTGTTTTCCATAGGTTGTTTCGGAGTTATTTGTTTTAAACTACATCCTGTGAAGTAATGGCTGGGAACATTTGGTGTTTCATTCGGTTATCTCTCAAAGGAATAGTGAAAGAAACAGAGAAACAATGGAACTTGAAACAGCGACACACACACACACACACACACGCACACGCAAACAGACTCCACAGTGGGTTTTTTTAAAATTATTTCTTTCTTTCTGTGTGTTTTTGGTAATACCCCTTTTACCATTTGTAGGACTTCTTTGTTTAAAAGAGAAGAAACAAGAGCGTAAAAAAAAGAAAAGAAGTAAAAAGAAAAACAATCAATGGCTTTTCTGATCGCCATTTCCTTCCATTGCTTTCATGTAGCGGTCTGCAGAAGCAAGCTAAATAAGCGCTCTCGTAAAGTGAAATTAACCAAAGGAAGAGAGGAAGCCTCTTCTCCCGGGCAGGGCTTTTATAGCTAAAGCCAGCGAGGACAGCAAAAACACACACACAAACACACACACACACGCACACAAACGCACACAGCCTCCCTTGCTAATTAAGCCGAGTTAATGACGAGGCCTCCTACTTTAGTGCGACAAGGGGAAGGACAAACAGGGATAATGCCCACGCCGAATCCCAGTTTCTTTCCCCTCTCCCCCTCCTCAGACGCCTTGGATTCTCATGTGGATAAAGCAGCCGCGTTCTTCCACACGCTTCTCATTAAAGCCTCTCATAACCCTAGTGTCCTATAAAGGCCTAGAGGCGTCTCTTGTGATATGGGCCAAGGGAAGCCTTGACATTGCAGCACATGCGGGCCAAGAAAGATGAGGTTGGCCACTGCAAATGGGCCACGTTAGGTCAGATGTTTCTGCTGTGCTGCTTTGAACTTACCCTCTAAAATCTTGCTTTTCTTACGATTCATTTATATGTGTGTATGTCTCTCTCTCTGTGTGTGTGCGTGTGTATGTGTGTGTGTGCGCGTGTGTGTGTGTGTGTGCGTGTGCGTGTGCGCGTGTGTGTGTGTGTGTTAAAGGTGACGAACCGCCCCCACTCCAGCACTGGCAGAATTCCTCTGCCAAGCGTTTTTCCCCTCATTCAAATTCCTGCACTCCTCTGTTTTTGTTCAGCTCTCTTCCTCCTCCCTTCCTCCTCCTCCTCCCCTCCTCCTCCTCCTCCTCCTCCTCCCCCTCCTGTGCTGCCAACAGTGGAGCAGAAAAGGGAGGCCTTCTCCCCCTGGTGCTCCCGCAGCGTTGCCAGGGATGCTAGGGTCGGGGGCGGAGGGCGTCGTGCCACTCGTGTGTCTGCACCCAGCACCAGAGAGATGATGATCAAACCCTAAATGAAAGAGAGAAGTAAGGAGAGAGAGCAAGAGAGAGCGAGAGAGAGCGAGAGAGAGAGAAGGGGGAGGGGGTGGGGATCAGACGCCTCTGAGACTCTGCGCCCCCCAGCTCTTGAATCCAGACACTCGCTGCCAGGGTCTTTTGGCAAACACACACGCACACACACACACACACACACACACACACAAATGCACACACACACATGCACACACACACACACACAGAAGGAGACACACGCACATATAAATGAAGCAGATAAGGTTTTGTGTGACCCTATAAAATGACAATGTGCAATTTGCTCTCTCTGTCTGTCTGTCTGTCTGTTTCTCCCTCTCTCTCTCACACACACACACACACACATAGGGAGAGACAGAGAGGGAGGAAGAGAGAGACGGAGAAAAAGAAGGCATGGCCAGGTCCAGAGGGTGATTATCCTAAATGGAGAAATGAAAGGATTACAAAGCGATGGTGTAATCCAGCTGTCAATCCCACACCTCATTAGCAAACAAAAGGCAGACACAGGAGGAGAGACGAGAAAGTGAGGGAGAGGAGCAGGAGAGGAGGAGGAGTGGAGGAGGAGGAAAGGAGGCTTCGCTCGCTCAGTCCCTCTCTGGGAGTTGCGAGGAGCTTTTTCACGAGGCTTTCATCTATCTTCCTTCCTCTGTTGTCTCTGTCTGTGTCTCTTTCACCCCTCTTCACTCGTTTCCCACTTACATTTCTCTCTTTTTCTGTCTTTCTTTACTTGCTCTTTTTTCTTACTCTCTTTTTTTACCCATCTTGCTCTTTTATCACATGTATCACTTTTTCTCCCTCTCTCTCACTCACTCACTCACTCACACTCCCTCACTCACTCACCCAATTTCATACTCGCTCACTCACTCACTCACTTACTTTTACTCACACTCACTCACTCACTCACTAACACACTCACCCACTCACTCAATTTCATACTCACTCACTCACCCACTCACTCACACTCACTTACTCACTCACTCACTCACACTCACTCACTCACCCAATTTCATACTCGCTCACTTACTGACTCACTCCTTCCCTCACTCACTCCTTCCCTCACTCACTCACTCTCTCACTCACTCATTCACTTACCCTCACTCACACTCACCTACTCTCTCTCGTTCCCTCCCTTCCTCACTCCCTCACTCACTTACTCACTCATTCACTCACTCACTTTTCTCTCCTCCAACATCCCCTCATCAATCCTCTTTTCCCCTGTCCTGATGCCCCTTTTGTTTACCCTTTACCTTGGGGCACTTTGACTCTCTTGTGTGTGTGTGTGAGTGTGTGTGTGTGAGTCTCAGCTGATGGAGGCTCTGTCAGTCACGTCACGTTGCGAGCCCGTCGCTCTCTCCCCTGTAATTCCCATATTAATTAAGAACACTGATTTGTTCATTTAATTGTAGGTGTTGTGTGAGCCTGCCCACAACGTGTGGTTGTGTGTGTGCATGTGTGTGTTTCTTACTCCTGTCTTTCTCTCGGAGCTGGCTAATATGCCCCACAGCCATATGGATTATAAATGAAAGGCATTGTGGGGGGAAGTGCTTAGATCATTTATTAAGAATTGATTCGGCATAGCGTGAGTGACGCCCTATAGGGAAATCTGCCTGACGGCTGCCCACCAATGGAGGCTGTGGGAACTCAGAGGAGAGAGAGAGAGAGAGAGAGAGAGAGAGAGAGAGAGAGAGGTGTCGTGTGAAAGAGTGAGTGATACAAAGATGGAGAGATGTGGAGACACAGTAAGCAGGAGAGAGAGTGAAAATGTAGATGAGACCAAAGAAAGAATGAAGGGAAATGTGGAAAAAGAGAGAGAAATAGAGTCAGAGCCAGAGGAGGAAGCAAGGAGGGAGAACGAGAAACTGACAGAGAGAGAGAGAGAGAGAAAGAGAGAGAGAAAGAGAGAGAGAGAGCATAAATGTTGGGCCAGAGCTGTGGTTTAAAGGCAGGACCGGAAGGGACAGTCAGCCATGTCTGGTTTTATGGTCATTTCTGAATCATCTACCATTATATCATCAGAAACAAGGTCCAAAAACGCTCCCACACAACTACACTACTCACTCACAACGCACATACACACACAAAAACACACACACACACACACACAGAGAAAGAGAGAGAGACAGATAGTACAGAGTTCACCACTAGTGGTGACAACTCTCTTGCCGATCAGATGTGCCTGTCAAAACTTAAATAAATAAAATATTGAAACAAAATATGTACATCCTGCTCTCTCTCTGTGTCTCTTTTTGCCCGGTGATATTTTTCAGAGAAGTCTCCTAAGGGTGCAGCTTTGGTCTCTTTGGAATGTAAACCTTGATTGTAAGTTATGTGATGCATACACACAGACAATTAGGCGCTCACAGTATTGCTGCGAACAACAGCCATCCTGTGTTGCCATGTTTGAAGAAGATGTTGTGTGTCAGGGCTTCCCTTTTAAAACCATTTAGGCTTGTTGTGTCAACTGTGTGTTTGTGTGTGTGTGGGGGTACATGACAGCATCAGTGTTAACAGGTAAATATTGTGACAGGCAGTTCAAAGGAGAGCACAGTAAATTGTTGTCAAATGCTGCTCTCATGTCGAACACGTTGCGCAATCACTCCACCGGCACAATCAGTATGGCTGTGTGTGAGGCGTCTGGTGGTGGCAGTGCACTCTGCCTTCATCAGGGAGGGTAACTCATCAGCCATGCACAGGGAGAGAGATTAGCCAGATCAGAGACAGAGGGGGAGAGAGAGCGAGAGAGAGAGAGAGAGAGAGAGAGAGAGGTTTCAGAAACAGGATAAGCAGGTGATTGATAGAGAGACGAGCCCTGTGTCTTCCAGCTCCTCGCTCTCATCCACCCTCATTCCTTCCCGCTGTGCATGTTTGTGTATCTGTCAGTTTGTGTGTTTGTTTGTGTATTTATCTGTTTGTTTGTTTGTTTGTGTGCTCGCTTCTTCTTTCTCTCTGTTGCATCTGTCTCTGCCTGTCTCTTTTTGTCTTTTTCCTTCCTTTTGGACTTTTTTTTGGTGTTTTCTCTCATGGCCTGTTTGGTGCTGTTGTTTCCCACCATCCGAGGGATGTTGAAAGTGTCGGTGTGTCTCCCTTTTGGGCTTGGGAGTGATATGAGCATTTAATTATTTATTTATTTATTTATTTGTTTGTTTGTCCGTTGCTCCTGTTTGGTATTGGGCAAGTTGATTGGCTACTGCTGTGTTCCATTTCCTGTCTTCAGAGGAGCGTCTTGTCTCTCATTATCCCAATGGTTAATTTATGCAGCAGTTACCCACAGCTTGTGTGAATCACACGTTTAGCGTCAGCAGGTGTTGACAGTTTTTTTTTTTTTCTTTTTTTTTTTTTCTTTTTTTTCAGAATTCCACTCTTTCGTGTTGGCTCTTTGAAGAATGAAGAGGATTTGGCAATGAAAGAGCAGTTTTGAAATAAAACTTTTTTTTTTTTCCATTTGTATTATTCGCTGCCACATGAGCTTTTTAAAGTGGAGATAAAATGAAGTGAACCGGGAGGAAGACAGGTTTGTGTGTCAGTACGTGGTTTAGCTGTGATTCAGTGAAGGTAGTGAAAGCCCAGTCCAGTGATGCCAGCCTTTTATTGCCTTAGCTCACTGATGTCGACCAGCTTGTAAATATAACAATGCACCATGCGATAAAATGAAGACACTTTTTCAACCCATCACAATCGTGTCAGCAAAAAAAACATGTCTGTATGTGTGTGTGTGTGTGTGTGTCCATGTCCACATGTGTTTGTATGTGTGCATTTATGAATGTTGGCCAGTCTCTGTACTTGTGTGTGTGGGCTTGTTTGCTCTGCCTGGTATCTGGCTCCGCTCCTACCCAGTTCACCAGTAGCCAGTGGAGCAGGCTGGCACTCAGCCACGTACGTTAGAGCCTGGTCCCAGCCAAGAAGAGGGCCCACCTCTGAGACAAGCTGCCATCGCTCCATCTCTCTCGCTTTCTCTCTTTCTACCTGTTTTTTCTCTCAGGCTAAAATGCACATACCTATCGTCTAAGTGCTGAAACAGAGGTGTGTGTGTGTGTGTGTGTGTGTGTGTGTGTGTGTGTGTGTGTGTGTGTGTGTGTGTGGTGGGGGTGGTTACTGATGAAATGGCAACAGATGCAGATGCTAGATGCAAGAGTGTTTCATTGCCAAAGGAAATGAGTTACATTTCCTCAAGCACACACACACACACACACACACACACACACACACACACACACACACACACACACACACACAGACACACACACACACGTCCATCCATCTATTCAGCCTCTCTCTTAATTCATGCAGGGTGTATTAATCTGCTGGCTTTATTTCAGTTGTGTGAAAGCCCAGGTTGGAGTCATTTCACTCCAGGATGCTGTGGCATGATAAATACAATTTGAGGGAGTGCATTAGTGTTTGCTCATGTGCACGTGTGTGTGTATTTTTGTGTGAATGTTTGTGTGTGTGTGTGTGTGTGTGTCTGTAAGTGCATGCATGCGTATGTGCATGTGAGTGGGCGAGTGGGAACACCTGATGTTCTCTGTTAGCACGAATGGAAGCGATTTGTCCTGATAATGTGTGTTAATCAATGGACTGTCGGGAGCAGAGCGAGGAGCTGCTGAGGCGTCCTGAAAACGCGGGCTTTGATGTGATTAGGTTTATATGAGCCCTGCAATTGTCTCCTGACAAATAGCACCGTGTCTGTTCCCTACCTCACAATGCCAATCAAAGCCCCTTTAATTGAATGCTGTTGACATGTCTCTCTCACTCCCCTCACCTCCCCCCCTTCTCTCTCCATCACATGTGTTCTACACTTTTCTTCTGCTAGTCTCTTTCATCTGGACTCTTTCTCTCTCTCTCTCTGTCTTTATTTATGGAAGCTTTACTGGAATGAATGTTACAGTAACTTTATCACGAAAGTTCAATGAGATACTGTGTACACATGCATATAGTGTGTATGACATAACTCTCTCTCTCTCTCTCTCCCTTGATTCTGTGTTGAGTATTTATCTTTTGCCATTGTCTGTCAATTACTTTGTCTCATTCTCTCACGCTTCCTCTCTCTCTCTCTTTGTCTCTCTCTTTCTCTCTCGCTCTCTCTCTGCACCCCCCCCCCCTCCTCACTGGTTGTGTTTGTTGTGCTTGGGTCTGTGATCTGTATCTTTCTGTTGTGTTTGTGTGATGTGAGAGGTGGCCCTGCCTGCATTCTCATTCTGTGTCTGTGGCACAGGGCCGCGGCGCGGCGCGGCGTGGCAGAGCTGAGTTGATTAGGGCTGGAGGCTGAGGCGAGAGCCGCACAGATGAGGCACATAATCACCAATCGGAGCACACCGCCACTCACTCACTCACTCACTCACTCACTCACTCACTCACTCACTCTCTTTCTCTCTCCCTCTGCCTCTCTCTCTCTCTCTTTCTCTACTTCTTCCTCTCTCGGTTGTCCGTTTCTCACAGGTATCTTGTCTCTCCTCTCCTCCTTTTCTCTTTCTCTCTCTCTCTCTCTCTCTCTCTCTCTCCCCCCCCCCTCTCTCTATCCCCTGTGTCTTTTCTCTGCCCCTCATTGCAGGTCTCGTCAATCAGCCCAAACTCAATCTAAGTGGTCTGCAGTCATCTATTTTTGATTGGGCTGTGCTCCCGGTAGGAGGTGCATCATTATAATTGCAGCATGCCGACAGGCAGCCCATGTTGCAGATGAAGTGACTTGAAACACAAAGCAGCTCTTGGCTGGGAATTTTTAGCCCAGACAAATGGTACATACCTGGGCTCTGTCAGAATGCATGGAATAAGACAGTGTGTGTGTGTGTGTGTACGTGCCTGTGTGTGTCTGTGTGTGTGTATGTGTGTGTGTGTGTGTGTATGTTTATGACTGTGTGTGTTTGTGTGTCTCTGTCCTTGTGTGTGTGTGTGTGTGTGTGTGTGTGTGTGTGTGTGTGTCTGCATAATGTGTGTGCCTAGTTGTGAGCCTTTGTGAGTGCGTATGCATATGCGGACGCACGGTTTAGGTATGTAAGACTGTAAGTGTGTGTGTGTGTGTGTGTGTGTGTGTGTGTGTGTGTGTTTAGGGATGGTTACTCATCACTCCAGGATTACTCTGGATCCTGGCGTTCCATACAGTAGAGAGTGACGGCATCAGGCAGGGATTTAAGCAAGCTCATCTGATGTGGTGCTCTGAGATGTTTGAAGAAGGGAAAGCGTAGCTTTCAGGACATTAAAAGCAAACTCGGCAGGAATGATGTGTCTCCACAGATGTTTGCCGTGAGATTGCTGAGTGAGATTAGACACTGAAATGAGCACATCATATCAGCTCCTATCTCTCCAGAGGCTCCCGAAACATTTAATAAATATTTAACTTTAATTTAGATCACAGTGCCTGCAGTTAATTGTATTTTGAAACTTGACCTGGAACTTTATTTGGATATGTGGAGTCCACTGATAAATGACTTTTTTCTCTTTTTTAGATTGCTCGACTCCCGTTAAATGCATTAAACCAGTTCAGGAGTGGCCGTGCTCCCTGTATGTCTGCCTGCATGTGTCAGCTTGTCTGCTCACATCTACTGTGTGTGTGGATGAAGAAGGGAACTGCAGAACAGGCAAACCCCTTGTGCCAAAATATCCCCTATTTAGCATTTTCCCTCTCAATTTTTTTTTTTTTTTTTTGGACCGCTGGCTTTCAAAAGATCTATTTTACGTTGGCTTATGGCCGTCCCATGGAGTATTTAGCAAGCCTGAAAAACAAGTCTCATCTCTGACCTCGCCAACCCCACAGTGCGACAGTGAGCTGTTTGTGGTGGAGCGCCGTGATGGAATTTGATGTGGTTTTAAATAGTTTCATGGAAATGGCCTCGTCGGGGAGTGTGTTTACTGTGTTGGACTCTGCCTTTGCTATCCTTGTAGATAGTCCCTACTGTTTTGGATCCTGGTAGAACTTCTTCAGTCAGTCAAAGGTAGTTCAGGATATCTGATTGTGGGACGTTGAAATCAGTTTTTGAGCTGATAGAAAAGAAGCTCAGTGGTCATTCTTGCTATTGAAATGACAGTTGCGCAGTTGCACGCTCACAAAAACTTCCCCTCAGAGATGTCCTTTTTCTTTCGTTCAGACCCCGTTGTGGTTCTCTGTGGCCTTGTTTCTCATTATGGGTCTTTCCTATTGGTCTGAAGGGACTCTGAGCCACATTTCAGTCTCCTCTGACTCATAAGGGATGTTTTTTTTACAGGTGGAGTAATTGATTGTTGCTGTTGTTGCTGTTGTTTTTTGGTTATGTTTATGTTTTTGTTTATATCTTTCATAGCTGATTTTATCCTCCAAAGCTCAGTAGTTTACATTTGAGTAAAAGATCAAGCAAAACTCATGGAGCACGTAGCTCACCCCTTCCCTCCCTATTTCCAGTTTCCAGTTTACTAAAAGTGTGTCGTGTTTACAAATGGTTGTAAACACTGCTATCCCTGCCTTTAAATTCACAATCCATGCAGCACCATAAATGGATTCTTACAGTCTACTTTTACCTCTTCATACTGACACTAGAGTCAGTGGTAGCATAGCGGTTAAGGAACCTGGCTATTGTGCAAGTAGCCTGGAAAGTTGTGGGTTTAAGTCCCAGCTGCCACTGTTGTGCCCCTGAGCAAGGCACTCAACCCTAAGTTGCTCTAGGGGAGACTGGCCCTGAATGATTGGTAGTTGACAAAAAAAAATGTGAGTTGCTTTGGATAAAAGTGTCTGCTAAATGAATAAATGTAAAGGATACTAGTTGCATCTTTACTTTGTGTCTAGTGCTGATCATTTTCTAAATGCTCTTCACGGAGTTGGATTTCACCCCATGCAAGCTTTCATTGAAGAGGCTCTACAAGGGGCCACAGGCTTTATTGCAACATCATAACTTTGTAGGTTTGTTCACTACAATGCATTGTGAATGTTGCATTTGTAATCCTTTACTGTTGTACCGATTTCACGTCAGTCTGAAAGAGTACATTAGCACTAGTGGTGCTTTTTTTCTCTGCTGTCTTGCTGGAGTGTATCCCTCCCCACCCCCGCTCTCTCTCTCTCTCTCTCTCTCTCTTTCTCTCTCTCTCTCTCACCCTCTCTCTCTCTCTTTCTCTTGTAGGGTTTTGTAATAGAGAGAGGTTGTGTCTGTGTTTGAAAGGTAATTCTAGTGTTCTAGCAGCATGTATCCAAGCCCGGCTCTTCCCGGCTGACTAATTACTACGCTCCACTGACTCAGTAAGAGCTGATGAACCTGAACTCATTGTCTCACACAACATCCTAGTTTCCTATTGTCTGAATCCCCATGTGATACCTGCTACTACTGTGTCTGCCCTAGCCAGTTTGTGTGTGTGTGTGCATGTGTGTGTGTGTGTGTGTGTGTGTGTGTGTGTACATGCAATTGTGTGTTCATGTGTTAATTTGTGTGTGTTTGTGCATGTTAGTGTTTGTGTTTATGTGTTACTCTGTGTGTCTATGTGCGTGTGTGTGTGTGTGTGTGTATGTGTATGTGTGTGTGTCTGCATGTATGTGGGATGTGCAAATCTCTGTGCTCTTGTTTAGCTCCACCAGTGGTAAATGGGCACAGCGAGGCTGCCCATGTTGTCGTTTTGCTCATTTCTGTGTGTATGCAATTTGAAACTTCTACTTAAACTGTTTCCTCACCACCAGGCCCTTTCTGCTTTCATTTGATAATGGGTTTGGGCTGTCGCTTGTTTCCTGCAGCAGCCTACTAACGCTAAACTTATTTACTTGAGGCGAGATGGTTACAGGGGTGGAGGGAGGGAGGGAGGGAGGAAAGTTGTTTGTGAAACTCAAACCGCATGTTTTGAGCCGTTGCTTTGCCCTCACAAATGGAACTGTCCACCCAGAGGATCATTCCCTTTTTGGGGAAGAGTAAGAGATGGTATCGCGTGGCTAAGGCACGGCTACAGTAACATCAGCTCCATTGGGTTGAGTGGGCGCTGTGGCTGACTGGAATGCATGGGAAGAAAGAGAGAGAGAAAGAAAGAGGGAAAGGAAGAGGGAGAAGGAGAGGGAGAGATAGAGAGAGGGAGGGAGAGATAGAGACTGAGACAGAGAGAGACATAGAGAGAAGCAGAGATATGACAGGATTCACTCACTCATTTGTGCATTTCTCCATCTTTCCCAGAGTGAGCTGAGGGATGAGTGGTTTATTCCGAGCAAGGGAAAAGGGGCTGAATCCAAGCGAGTCCCACAGTTTTTCTCAGCTCTCTCACAGACCTCAGCTGAACTTAGGGTGCTTTCAACCGGTTCAACACCACCCCTCCACACATACCCCGAACCCCATCTCCCTCCCTCTGAGTGTGTTTCAGGGCCCACATGCCTCCCTCGCTAAGCCATATACCCACACCGCACAGACCACCACTCCGATTTATGTCTCCGCGGTTAAGACATGGCAGAGTATGCGTGCGCGCGCGCGCGAGAGAGAGAGAGAGAGAGAGAGGTGAAGAAAGAGAGTATTCATCTGTGATGGCTTCACGTTAGACGAGTGACTGAGCACTAATGTCACGCTGGAGATTCCCGCTCTGTCATGACAACACGAGGGAAGGGCGGTTAGCCACAGAGAGACAGAAACCAGAGAGAGACGCGACAGAGCATGAATGAAAAGGGATATAACGAGTCAAAGAAGTTAAGTGGGGAGAAACAGAGAGAGAGAGAGAGAGAGATGAGACTGAAAATGAGAGAGAAGCATTAAATCTATATATTCATTCCCTTTATGTGTCTTTATGTTTTCTGCACCGCTAATTGGCTTGGTGAATAGTTAGCGCCGCAAAATACTGCACATATGCAATTAGATGACTGTGAAGAGAGCTTTTGGCATTCTAGCTGTCTGTTGTAAGTGTCTATCAACAGCAATTAATCTCTCTTTCTCCGACACAAAAAAAAACCTCTACCCTACTGAGAACAAGTAATTGGTTGCCGGATTTACCCTGTCAGGAGTTTTACAAGCCTGTGCCTTCAGTTGGATGTAATGATCACAGCTTTTTTCCAAAAAACTAAATCTGTAACAGCCGATAATGCAATAATGCAGGCCAATAACGTAATAACTGCCAATCACGTAATAAATTTGGCTGCAATAAAGCAAATAATGTAATAACTTGCCCTTAACATCATAAAATTTCTGAATCAATAATGTAACAACTTTTTGCCAATATGTAATAAGTTATTAATGTCATTGGATGGTTACTTCATTGCCTGGATGAATTACAAAAAAAAATGAAAATGTAATAACTGTAAATTTGAAAATGTAATAACTGTAAATTTGAAAATGTAATACCTGTAAATTGCCACACTTCTTTAACATCTGGTTTTACCACCGTCTCTTTCAAACACTGTAGCTACTGAAAGCCTGACCACATACATACAAACACACCTACACTCTCACACGGTCTCTCTCTCTCTCTCCCTCAATCAGTCAGTCTATTTCGACTGCCACAGCACAGCACGACTGATGGCCATATAGGTGAAGGTATTGTAGCTTTTGTTCCTGGGGGGCACTTCCCCTCATTTGGCCTTAAGGTCCAAGACGGGTTAGCCGGAGTAATTCGAGCTATCCATCACCCAGTTGTGGTGTAGTGCCACCTAATCACTTAAAAGACAAAATCAGGCATTTCTGGCTTTTCAGTCAATTTTGGTTGACCGTCCCTTGGACAACGGAACATCCAACCTTTTTAGGCTTTATGCTTTTCACATAATTACGCAACCCAAGTTGAACTTTTAGTGGTATGTAGGTGCCAAGAACATGCACCAAATGAGCTACCTTAACCACCTCAATCGGGCATTTTGGGATTTTTCTTGTAAGCAGTTGCCAGATTGGGAATGTTTAAGTATCATACCAAAGACTTCAAATTATCGAGGTATATTATCATACGTGACTCAAAAGCTTAAAATATAGCTACTTTTCAAACAGTCTTACTCTGTTTGCATGATCTTTCCGGTCCCCTTTAGACAGGTTGGTTTGAGACAGTTTTTGTGGAATAACTTGAGAAACGTAGTACCCAGGCCAACAAGATTTTAATAGTACATGGGTCTCAAGAAGCCGCATCCAACGCGCCCTCAACCACCCGTGTGTGGTGTAGCGCCACCTGTGAAGAGATAAAAATGGCAAAATTGACTGTTTTTGTGAACAAATTTTCATCTACGATTTCTGGGACACCGAAACAAGGGGTCTCGTAAATAATGCATTAGCACGGATCATGACATCATAAGAGCAAGCCCTGAGTACAAGTTCAGCTGAGGCCAGGATCTCACATACAAAGGAATACATAGGAAAGCCTCTGAGACAGTCCAACATGTAACAACAGAATGTATGATGCTGGCAGGCAAGGCATACGTAGAGTGCCATAATCAGGAGGGATGGTGTACAGTATTAGACTATCTGTGCTGATAGTATGGGATGGAAATTCCAAACTCAAAATGGGATACAACTCCAGACATAACACACCAGACATAGTAGAAGGCTGTAGTGTAGTGACAGATAGAAGAGGAGGATTTTGAGAAACCCACACTGGGTATGCCCAGTATGTGTATGTCACCCATGATTCAAACCAGTATACTGCACGTATTTGACAGATCTGAGAAGATGAGCATCTAAGAACATGACAATACTGCAAGCAGTCTTTGTCCAATATTTAGTTGATCAAATCTGTAATCCTCATTGTCACCACTTCATTGTTAGTGTGACTAGTGTCACTTTCATGAAGTGATCATTAGTTCATTAGTAATTGCATTGTTGGCTGCAGTTATTACATTTTTTTTATTTATCCGGCCAGTAATGTAATAGCCATCCAATAATATAATAACTTATTACATAATTGGCAAAAAGTTATACATTATTGGTTCAGAATTTTCAAATTATGTTTCTTATTATGTTATTGGCAAATTCTTACATTAATATTTTTATTACATGAAAAATTATTATTTTGACATTATTGGCAGTTATTATGTTACTGGCCATTATTATGTTATCGGCTACTACAAACCCTTATGAGTCAGCATCTTATCACACCCTGTGGCTGCCACCTATTGGCTGTTTACTGCTCGCTTTCGGAGCGAGTCATGCAATGGCTCCTTCAGTGGCTGAGGCCCGGGGAGGGAGGTGTGATGGCGTAATTAGCAGTTTCGCTCACACCTCATCTGGCCCACAGCTTGCTCCCAGGTTTCAACTGGTTTTCACATACCTTGGACTGAGTCAGATGGAGACATGGGGACAGGGGGATGATGAGAGAGAGAGGGAGGGAGGAAGGATGGAGGAAATGGGCTAAAGAGAGAGAGAGATTGACAGGAGGAGAAATGGGGGATAAAAGAGTGAGAGACAGACAGAGAGAGGTTTGTGGATAAAGGACAAGAAAGCGGAGGGAGACAGTGAGCGATTGAAAGACGTGAGACACACTAGCACACTGCCACTCTGGCATAAGCCCCTAAGGGAGCCTTTGTTTAAAGTCTCGTTTATGAGCAAATGCCACCTAGCAGATGCCACCTAGTCTCGGTCTCCAGACCTCTCACTCACTTGCTTAGTCACTCTCTCTCTCTCACTCTCTCTCTGTCTTTCTTTCTTGCTCGCTCGCTCACTCTCTCATTTACTCACTGACTCACTCACTCACTCTCTCACTCTCCATCTCTCTCACTCTTTCTTGCCTGCTTGCCTGCTCTCTCTCTCTCTCTCTTTCTCCCTCATTCTTTCTTGCTCGCTCACTCACTCACTCACTCATTCACTCACTCACTCATTTATTCACTCGCTCACCAGAGGGCAGTTTTTGGGGACCGGAGGACGTCGGCAGACTCAAGGCCTGTGACGGGCCCACCAGCCCGTTTTATCCAATTCAAATGAAAACGCACAATAGCAATTACGTCTTGGTTGCTGACACGGCGTTAGCCAACACGGCATTAGAGGCGAACGGTAATTGGAATTCCTTCCCCAAGACGGTTCATCATGAATGTTTAATGTTGCCAGTCTTAAATGTTTTGCAGTTGTCAGTGTCCCTTGTCTCCCAGTCAGAGTCCTTGTTAATGTAATACGCCCATGCTGTGGGATATGCCATCTTGACTTCCTTGATTGTACTCATTTCTGTGCTCGGGAAAAGAAGGAACACATATCACGCGTCTCCTTCTCCTTATTAGGGGGAGAGGCTCTGTGATGTACACCTAACGAAAGAATAAAAAGAGGATGAGAAAGAAGAGGAAAAACAATGAAATGAAAAACCTTATTTTGTGACGCTCATTTGCATCCGCAATGGCAACCACCCACCACCAGCACGCCACGAGACACACACACACACACACACACACAAATACAAACACACACACACATACCCCAATTGCGTTTGATTTCTCTTATCAAACTCGCAATTTGGCATTTGTACTTATTTCCTGGCTTCCTTTGTCTCCTGCGTTGCCCCCCCCCCCCCCCCCCCACACACACACACACACCTCGACCCCTGCACCCTCGGGAGAAGAAGAATAACCAAGTGAACTAGGCCACTGTAGAGCCTGACATTTAGACTCAAAGGGTAATTGTATGCTGATGCCTAGGCTTCTCCGTCTCCGTCCGTGCGCCTTTTTGTGGTGAGGCTGGTTTCTGAGCACTGGGAGGAGGACATCCGGGCGCTGGCCGCTTGGCGTTTTCACCGTCTAATGCCTAATGCAACCCGTCTGGCTGAGACCGAGGACTATTAACATTTTGATTCCTTTGAATGTGAGGTCGCTCTTTTGTGAGAGTGGAGAAGGGTGGAAAGGGGAGTGGGGTGGAGGGATGGGTGGAGGGATGTATAAGGGGCAGTGGGAGCAGTGAAAATGAGAAAATATTGTAAGACAGCAGACGGGAGTAGAAGATGGTTGTGCAGAGATGGCTGTGCTCTTGATCTCGGTGTCTCGGTGTCTCTATAGGAGGGCCTGGGCTGCCAGTCTCACCTTTTCTGAGCTGTGACCTTCCAGAAGCCACTTGTATTATACGCGCTCACCCAGTACTTCTCTTTGGGGTTATATATATATATATATGTCTTTCTCCCACTGAGATTCACTTTATAGGAGTAAAAAACATGGGCTGCCATTATTTTGGTGGCCTTTGGGAATATTTCTTTTTTGCATCATTCTGAATCCATCTAGCTGCCCACCCCCAACACACACACACACACACACACACACACACACACACACACACACACACACACCCTGGTCCTAGGCCTATTTCGTGTCTCTACGGTCACTGAGTAATGGAGCCTCCAGACGCATGTGAACTTATTTCACAGTTCAGAGGTCAGGACCTCGGTGGGGTGTGTGCATGTGTGTGTGTGTGAGTTGTGGAGACAGGCAGGGGCGCGTGCATGATGGGATATGCCATTTTCCACACAGCCTTGTGAATGCATCATCAGCTCTGCACTGGCTCGCATGTCTGGTTGGGGAGCCATGGATACCCTGCCCACACATATATGCCCACACACACACACACACACACACACACACACACACTGATACACTCTCAAATACGTATACAAACACACACGCTCTCACTCACATGCATACGCACTCACACATGCAAAAGTACGCCAGTAAAAATAACAACCAGGATAAGGTCCGGTCACACCTGGTTGCAGCTCAAAACAACAACCGTGATGAACCAATTAGTTCAGCTACAGTCTGACTGCCGCCCCAACCCACTTTTGTGTCCATAAATATAAATAAAACCACGTACACACACACACACACACACACACACACACACACACACACACACACACACACGTAGGCATGTTGTATTTTCTCCCCTGGTGCTCAGTAAGTATTTTTTCATGCCATTACCGTGTGAGAGGTGTGAAAAGAGGTGCAGATAAAGCAGCCTTGGGCTTGCAGAAGAGCGCCGGAGATGAAGTGTGTTCTCAATATTAAAGAGAGATTTGACATTACAACCTCTTCCTCTTCCTCTCTCTCTTCCTCTATCTCTCTCTCTCTCTCTCTCTCTCACACACACACACACACACACACACGCACACACACGTATGAACAAACACCCATGCGAACTCTGATCATCCCCGGATTAGGCACATCTGAAAACCTGTTTTATTTTAATTTCCATGTAGCGCAGCAGACTGTGGTGTATCTGTTATCGGTTCAAATAAATAGCGCATCATTTACAAATCAGGCACTGGCATTTGAAAATGGCTGGCGTGAAGTAGCGTCCTAATAAAGACCTGCTTGGAAAGTCCCAGAGGGATTGCTGAACGAGTTTGCTAACGACAACATTTTTTCCCGTAGAGGCAGTGGAAGAAGGGAGTTTTTTTTCTGTCGTTATTTTTATTTTTTTGCTGGAAAAGAACCAGAACTCCTGATTTTTTTGTTGCCCCTTTGTTAATGTTCTGTGAATGTCACATCTAAAACATCAGGAATTCTCCAGGTAAGCAAGTTCAATTGGGAGAGGGCTTTTAGGCAATTTGAGATCAGAGACTTGCTTTTCTTTTACTCAGCATGTATATGACAGAGATTTCATTCCATTTGAAATCCTCACCAGGTGGGTTTGATTTAAAAACAACACCACACAGTGTCAGATATCCTCCCTCATTTGTGATGTGTGTGTGAGTGAGTGTGTGTCAATATAGAGCACAATGGGTAACCTTTTACCTGTGTGTGTGTGTGTGTGTGTGTGTTTATGCCTTTGACTCTTGTCAGCAGCGGGGCTATGTGTGATGTGTGCCACTCAGTCAGTCCACTGGGCTGAGGTTGTGAGTGCGGAGCCATCTGTCCTCATTCCCTTCTGACCCAGTTGGGTTCTTTAGCAGCACTGTTTTATGTTGTCTTATGGGTCCTCGCTCTCTCTCTCTCTCTCTCTCTCCCCCCGCCTGCTCTTTATTCACAGGAGCATGACTGAGGGAATTCCAAACCTAAACTGGCATCATTTAAAGCCGCTAGCAGGTAAAAATGCTAGCAGGTAAAATGGAAAAAAAAACAAAAATTCTGATTCAACCACCCTGCACTCTGAATTGTAAGTCAGTGTTCATAGATCCATTTGCACCTTTGGACCCATCTCTGTTGTTCAGATCCCACAACGGCACACCAATATTCGGAGGGGTGTCAGGAGAACCTCTGCTGCCAGTACCACTGAATACCAGAATTCTGCATCTGGCTCATACATCTTCTCTGGGTGTTATTGTTAGGCAGTGAGCTATAGCCTATTTTACATAAAATCGAATTTCCTATAGACCTGCTATGTCTGTAATCTGCGATTGAAATAATGCAAAAGTGATTACTTTGGTATTTCAAAGCTACTTTTAGGTTTTGTGTTTTGGTCTATTGTTTATTTCAAGTCAGCATGAAACTGTTTCATAAAGAGGTGGAAGAATATCAAATTCCACTTTCATTTATTCCTGCTGTTGGTATGGAGAATCTTACTGGTTTCACTGGTATTGATATCGACTGCCACATGCCTGCTATCATTGCATCTGTACTCAGAGGACCTGCTGACGACACTGTGTTGCTGTAGTTTCCAAGTATTCCAGGCTTTGCCAGTCTAATCCAATGGTATAGAGTTTTGGTCCTCTATGGCTCTCGTACTGCATGTACTACCAGTCTTCTAAAAAGGTGTGGCAGCTTGGAACCCTACGCCATATTGATACAGGGAGAAACTTCTTGTGAAGCATCAAGGTTTATGAACCATCTCTGAGTTTACAGGGTGACCTGACACTGAGAGGTTTTTTCATAAACCACCTCACAACAGCTTCACCTCCAGCAGGTCTTAGACAGGGACGGTGGCTCAGGAATACAGCTCTGGATCACCTACCTGGGCTATTGTGTGTGTGTGTGTGTGTGTGTGTGTGTGTATTCTTAACAATCTGTCTTTGCAATACCCAAATGTGTATTTTTGTGTGTGTGTGTGTATGCGTGTGTGTGAGTGTGTGCATGCATACGTGCGTGCATGTGTGTGTGCTTGTGTATTTGTGCTTGTCACACATCTGTGGGTGTGTATGCTCATCCGTGCATCAGTAAGGCCATACTTGGCTCAGCCATACAGCTCTGGATCACTTACCTACCTGTCTATCCGCCTTCGCAGCGAGCAGCTGGACAAGTGGTGGGTGTCGAGCTGAGGGGAAAGCGTAGGTTTGTGTGTGTGTATGCTCTCCTTTGTGGAGGTGTGATTAAACCAGCGCGTGTGAGATAGCCGCCGTTGAACGGGCTTCACGCTAGCCACCCTCCCAACTCCCAGCCAGCAAATAAATAAATGGATCCTTCTGGGGTTATAAATAGGCATTAAAGGTAATTACTCTTGTGCTTCATAAAGGTTTTCTTGGGTGATAGCGACACATGGAGCCTTGCGTCTGCTCTTCCCATTATTATTTATGAGCTCTGGCGAGTGGCTACGGCTCAAGATTGCATACCCTCTCTCCTCTCTCTCTCTCTCTCTATATATATATATATATATATATATCTCATATATATATTCCCTTTTCCCAACTGTCTGTGAGTGAACAGCCAACCCAAGTGGGTAATTTCACCTTGCATAACTCAAGTCTAGTATTCCACCCCAGCCACTGATAGTCTCTAATATGACTCTTAGTGTTTCACCAGGACCTGCTTGCCTTTATTTCTCCCCCTATTCACATTCAAAGTAGCAGCGGGCAGACAGACTTTCAAACACAATTATCTTTCCCCACCGGTCAGACACTGATAACACAGTCACACACACACACACACACACACACACACACACACACACACACACACACACAAGCTGTTATAGACCTGCCCTAACTTGAGCAGAAAATTCTCATTTATTTGCCTCCTTGTCTCGTCCTCTCTGAGTACATCTCCAGCACAACAAACAAGACTCTGCGTGACAGGAAACACGGGTGTTTAGGTTTGGCGTATGTGTGTGTGTGTGTGTGTTTGGGGTAAAGAAAATGAAAAGTGCAGGCTGCTAAGCTAAGAGGGACCCTGGAAAGAACCCTGTGATGTGTAATACTACGTCTCAGCAGGGGGCACAGGGAACAGATAATCTCACAGGAAATGGAGTCCCATAGCCCTCCCTTTCTGGAGGTAACCCCACCAGGAAGGCTGCGTGGTGGCAGTCAGGATGCTGATCCCAGATAGACACACTGCACACCCCTAGGGGCTTCTGTACCTGATTAGGTGGAATGCTACGCATCATGAAGCTCGGATGTTTGCAAATTTGGTTAATTTGTTTGCAGATGTGTGTTTTATTTGGGATAGTTTTTGTTGGTGGTGTTTACTTGGGAGATTAAATGCACTGGAATTGTAGATTTAATATCAGTGGACACACACTTACAGAGACAGACGCAGTGTGTGTGTATGTGTGTGTGTGTGTGTGTGTGTGTGTGTCTTTCTAAGACAGTTTAGACATATATATTATGAAAGCCTTATCTTTAGGGACTATGATTTTTTCCATCCCTGAGGTTATCTCACCACAAAGGAAGAAAAATATGGCCAAAGACAATGTGATGAAAAAGAGACAACAGAATATTACATCCCTCTCTCTGTCTCTTTGTTATGAGGAGCACAGCATACCTAATCCCCAGTGTCTCTCTACCTCCCTCTCTCTTCATCCCCCCTCCCTCTCTCTCTCTCCACCTTCCGCTCTCTATCTCCATCCACCCCTCCCCCTCTCTCTCTCCACCTTCCACTCTCTATCTCTTTCTCTCGTTCTCTCTCTCTTTCTGCCTCTCTGTCTCTCTCTCTCTCTCTTTCCATCTCTCTCTCTCTCCCTCTCTCCCCTCCTTCCACTCTCTCTCTCTCATTCTACCTCCCACCCCCTCTCTCTCCATCTCTCTCTCTCTCCCTCTCTCCCCACCTTCCCCCTCTCTCTCTCTCTCTCTCTCTCTATGCAGTGGGATTGTAGACTCTGTCTGGGAGTTTCTCCCTCTGCTTGGTCTGTTCCCTCAGGCGCTCAAGGTTGCCATTATGTTAATCCCTCCATTTTGCCTTTCACATGCATCTGTGTCTGCTGTGTGTGTGTGTGTGTGTGTATGTGTGTGTGTGTGTGTGTGTGTGTGTGTGTGTGAGAAAGAGAGAGAGAGAGAGAGAGAGAGAGGGAGATGGTGGGATGGTGGTAAGTGGTTGGGTCATGAGAATGCCATCAGGCAATGTTCCCATGTTAAAGCTAAACGGATATTTGTCTGTCTGTAAATAGTTTCGGGACTTTTTAGCACATTGCAAGACAATTCCACACACACAGACAGACAGACACACACACACACACACACACACACACACACACACACACACACACACACACACTCAAGAGACACCTGTTATATGCCTCCACTGACTTCCAGTCCAGACACTCTGAAATATTCCACAGTGCTTAGACATACTAGACGGAGTTCCCATCATGCCCCAGTCATGCCATCACTTCCTCTTTGCCTCCGTTATGTCAGCTGACATGCGCAGACGAGCACCTGCGAAAAACGTCAGCAGTCTAACCACAGTATAACTACAGAGGTGGTGAAAAATAACGAGGTCACTTTTCCGCTCCCTTCCTCCACTCAGCGATCAAACAAGAGAAGCTGATATATCAGAAAGGCCCTCATATATTACAGCGACTCCTAACCCCTTCAGTGTACTGCATCCCCTGGCCATTATGAACCAAGCAGTAGAGAGAGTAGACAGCTTTCAGTTTCTAGGGACCATCATATCCACTGATCTTAAATGGGATGATAATGTCAGCCCTATTGTCAAGAGGGCTCACCAACGGCTGCTCTTTTTAAAGCAGCTTAAGAAGTTTAAGATGTCTGAGGCTGCCATGCTCCGCTCCTATAGAGCAGTGATAGAGAGTGTCCTTACATTCTCTACCACAGTATGGTTTGGCGCTCGGTGCTCGGCTGAGGACAAGGCAGCAATCAATAGGGTTGTCAGAGCAGCAGCTAAACTTATTGGGCTGGAACTCCCTAGCATTGACGACCTACACAACACCTGCCTTATTAAAACTGGTCTGAAGGTAATCAAAGACCTATTTCACCCTGCTAACCCCCTTTTCAGCCCTCTACCATCAGGCAAAAAGGTTAAAGAGTTTAATGTCCAGAACCTATCAGCACATATCCTTAAGGAGTGAGGGCCCTCAATTCTTAATATCCACCATTAACTACTCTGCTTCCAAAGCTGCCTGAAGGTCTTTCTTAAATGCATCAGCACTTTACTTTTATTCTTCCTATCTATCACTTTATTTACTTGTTTGTTTGTTTGTTAGTTCTTTATTTATCTCCTCTCTTGGTAGGACAGGAGGGATTGGGGTGTTTCACCTCTTACCCATTATAATGTTCTCTGTGTATGTCTTGCCTGTCTGTGCCAAGTTTGTACTATATTGATCTGTATTGAATTGACTTGTGCTGGAGCAACACACCAAGACAAATTCCAGACGTTTTATCGTACTGGCAATAAAACATTGACTAGTCACTATTCAAACTGCCAGTTTGAACAGATTCCTAAAAAAAAAAAAAAAAAACGAAATGAGAAAGAGCCCTTAAAAAGCTCACTAACTTCAGGGCTCGTTGAGATGGAAGTCACGATTAGCCAATTAGCTTAGCATTTAAACCTGTACAGAGTCTTATGCTCAGACATGTGATTCAGTCATTTGGTTTGGGGCTAGAATTCTGGCGAAGAATTAGTATGCCAGTCACAGCCAGCTGATGTGTAGTTCGAACAAGGGAGAGAATTATAGATTTCACGCTTAAATATGACTGGGAATCAATTCTGTTATTCACACTTTGTCTGAGTTATTGGAGCATGGTGGCAGGGAAAAAAATGGCAAGTGGTTGGATTATAAATCTGGTAATGATAGAATGTTGTGTGTGTTTGTGTGTGTGTGTGCGTATTTGTGTGTGTGTGTGCGTGTGTGTCGCATTCAGGCTTATTGACATTGAAAAATTAATCCAGTGCAGCCCCATATCATTTACATGTGCCAACCACACTTTGTGTGTTTTTTTTTGTGTGTGTTTATGTGTGTGTTTGTGGTGAGAAGTTGACGTGTGTGTGTGGTGGTCATGGTTCATGTGTACATTGTATTTATTGTCGTTGTCTTTTCTGATTGATCGGGTGCACAGTCAGACCGTCAATCCTCCATGTGGAAGGTATATGTGTGTGTGTGTGTGTGTGTGTGTGTGTGTGTGTGTGTGTGTGTGTGGGTGGGTGGGTTTGTGAATGTGGTGTTTCAAATGTGGTGGTTTGTTGTATTCTTGTGATGGCTCTGTGGTGTGTTCATGCAAGCAAGCTGTGTATTTTGGCTTGGGTTAGCCCAGTGTTTGACTGAGTGAATGTGTGTGTGTATGTGTGTGTGTGTGTGTGTGTGTGTGTGTGTGTGTGTGTGTGAGGATGAGGTTAAGTGTAGTGAGTGGACAGGCTCTGCATTCCTCTCTGGGGCATCCTGTGCCAGAGTTTGGCACACATACACAGCTCGAGTGTGGGATACCAGGGGCGGAGGGCCAGCACCAAGGTGCTAATGGCTCTGAAAGACACACACACACACACACACACACACACACACACACACACACACACACACACTTCACTCCCTCTCACGCAGGTGCTTGTGTGCCTGTGTGCCTTTGGGCCCTTGGGACAGACTGCTAATGGACTGCTACTGTTTTTCAACTGTCACACATTCCTCTGTGCTATTATTTGGGTGTGTGTCTGGTGTGTTTGTGTGTAATTTTAACAATGTGTCCCTGCATATGCTCCCAAATGTGTGTGTGTGTGTGTGTGTGTGTGTGTGTGTGTGTGTGTGTGTGTGTGTGTGTGTGTGTGTGCTTTTGGATTTGTCTGCGAATCATATATCTGTGTGTATGCCCATCCTTGCTTCACGTGTCTACTACACTTCAATCATCCCAGTGACACAAGGATGTCTTCTCTGTCTGTCTCTCTCTCTCTCTCTCTCTCTCTCTCTCTCTCTCTCTCTCTCTCTCTCACACACACACACACACACACACAGGCTCATGCACACACATTCTCTCTCACTCTTTCTTTTTTTTTCGACGGCTGACACTTCTGTCGGTAATCACTCCTGTCGTTGGCTCCAGAGGATGTGTATGTGTGTGTGTGTGTCTGTGTGTGTGAGAGAGTGTGTGTATGTGTGTCTCTACATGTGGCCAGAGTGGGGCTGACCTTGAGCAAGGCTGGCTGGCCATTTCTCTGGGTGAGTGAGCCAGACTGAGGAGCCTCTTGAGAGCCC
Source organism: Tenualosa ilisha (assembly GCA_015244755.2). Taxonomy (NCBI): domain Eukaryota; kingdom Metazoa; phylum Chordata; class Actinopteri; order Clupeiformes; family Clupeidae; genus Tenualosa; species Tenualosa ilisha. Next base: position 2,103,289 of record PYXC01000046.1, read on the forward strand.
CTGTCCTTCAGCAATCTCCCTTTGTCTTATCTCCTGGACCACGTCCTACAGTCCTCTAAGACAGAGAAGAAAAGGTTGACCTCTTTTTTTTTTTAACAAAAGTCACTCTAGATGGGTGGACTTTTGGATAGGATGTTGTTATTTCTCCTCTTTGTGTTCAGTTGTGCTCTGAGGGCTGTTGCTTTTGACTGCTGTTCATTTTTGACTACTTTAGTCTGGCTGTGTAGTGAGTCAAAGTGATGATCTGATCTGATCTACAAAGTGCATGATAGATAGATAGATAGATAGATAGATAGATAGATAGATAGATAGATAGATAGATAGATAGATAGATGGATAGATAGATAGATAATCTTTATTGTCCTCAACGGAAATTTGTTTTTACCATCAGTACAAGGCCTCACAAATATAAATACATAAGCACACTCAACACATACCCTTCGACCCGCCACCTCCACACCAACCCTTTGCAGCAAGCCATCACACCACCCCTATACACAACCCAGAACACAAGTACACTTATCAACACATACAGCACACGCTAGACGTAGATAGAACAGACAGAAAAACCGTCAACAGATCTGTAGGCATGACAGAGGACAAGGGAAGCAATCCACCATCATGCATTCATTTGCTATGACTTCAGCCGCACGTTGTGGATTGAAGCTCAGCAGCTTACAACATTGGACAATCTTACTGGGTCACTGTAATCCATCTAGCTGGATTACCGCAAGGCGCCTCATCACGGCATTTCTCTACCTCGTGGATTTCTTATTATCATTACCTTTTTTCTCCCGTTCAGTGAATGTTGTATGAATGCAGATGTGTGCAATATGTTTCATCTGTTTTTGCATTGTGTATTATGTGGATTATGTGTATGCTGCTGGACACCTTAATTTCCTTCGGGATCAGTAAAGTAACTCTACTCTACTCTACTCTACAGAAGGATTCCATGATATAGAAATGACCTGTTGAAAACATATCTGATTCTTATCTCTTCTCTCTTATCTCTTCTTTCCTGCGTGACCCCTGGCAGTTGGGTCAGCCCCTTGAGTCGTGGATCTGCCCAAGATTTCTTCCTAGACTAACTAAACATAAGGGAGTTTTTCCTTACCCCTGTTGCTCTTGGGTGCTCCTTCCGTAAAGCGCGACGAGACAATACTATTGTAAAAGGTGCTGTATAAATAAAATTGAATTGAATTGAATTCTCATAAAATAATATAAGGCCCCATATGATCTCTATAGTACAAGTTAACATTTTTCTGCGAGGAACTTAACTGAATGGGGCATAGGGAAATAAAACTGAAAGTGAGTTGCTGTGCCCCATTCAGTTTTAGCTGTCGGTTCGCTATTCGATCTGTGTTGTTTTTGTGATTTTCTTGTTCTTGTTCCTACCGGCAGCACTCAGTGACCTCCAACAGCAGGGCTGTAGATTGATCACGCCGGATTTCTCCTTAACTTTGACTCTTAACCCCACAGTCATGGCAGAATTTTTTTTAGAGACTTCTTAGAAAACAGCAGCATCGCATCGGGTTCTCGAGTCATCTTTTCCCTCCCCCAGTTGATTTCTCGAGAGCGAAACAGATGCGAGAGAGACACACGAGGAGAAATGAATGATGTTTCCTCCCAGCGCGCCCGTTGACTGAGGCCGCGCCTCGAAAATGGATAATCTCTTTAGTCGTGTGGAAGGGGATCAAAAGGCAGGAAAACATGGCGAGGACGTGACTATCTATCCATCTCCCTCCGTCGCCGTGACGACGCGCCCAGCGCCCCGTTTGGCTGTGTGTGAGTGAGTGCATGCGCGTGTGTTTGCGTGTGCATTTGTGTGTGCGTGCGTACGTTCGTGTGTGTGTGTGTGTGTGTGTGTGTGTGTGTACACTTCATGCCCCATGCCCCTATCAGCTCATCCATCACCATCCTGTCTTCGACCCCCGGCATTTCTATTCCGATCTGTCTCTCTCTCTCTCTCTCCTCCCCTTGTTTTTCCATCTTTTCTCTCCTTCTCTTTGGCATCTTGTATCCATCTTTCTTATCTATCTGTCTGCGGGGCTGCGCTGTCCATCAGAGGAGATTTCACACTCGTACAGTTCCCAGGTTCCTGCAACCCCCACAGCCCCCACCCCCCAACCCCCCATCCACCCTCCAGCACCCCTCCCACCCCGCAGAATCCCCCACCCTCCAGCGCTCCTCTACATTTTGATGTGATGTTGACTTGGCATGTTTAGACTCAAAGATATGGACACAAGCTTGTGTACACCCACATGCACGTGTCTCTGCCACTGTTAAATCATTCCATTGCAGTTGCAGTAGGTTTTCATTCACACACACAAACACACACACACACACAAACACAAATGCACGCACAAGGATAAAAGACATACATACATAAATGCATAACACACACATACACACCCATACCCACTCACACACACACGCCCACACTCACACACACACAGACACACATACACTCTCTCTCTCTCTCTCTTTCTCTCTCTCTCTCTCTCTCACACACACACACACACACACACACACACATATACACACATACACACACACATACACTCTCTCTCTCTCTCTCTCTCTCTCTATCTTTCTTTCTCTCTCTCTCTCTCTTACACACACACACACACACACACATATACACACATACACACACACACACATACACACACAAACATGCCAGCCTTTAATGTAACTCCCAGCTTGGAAATACATCAAGACATAGAAATTCTAAACCAAGGAGAGAACCGTAGCTCTTGAAATCCAGACGGATACGAGTTCCACGTTTGTTTTTCATTCTCCTCTGGTTTCTTCTCCTCCGGGTCCCTGACCCCCTGAATGTAACAGAATACAAAAAAAGCAGCAGTTCCAGATTCAGTGGGTAACTCCCAATTACCCCCAGAGTCAGTGTACTGGAGCTGCACACAATTCTGCTCTTCCCCCGTAGTCCCTCAAGACAAACTAAATAAAGCCATTTCGCCTTAGCCGGCCCTGAGAGAGGGGAGTGTGGTTGGGATGCTGGGAGCCATTGCCCAAGAGCTGACATAATAACACATACGCACACACACACACACAAATGCAGAGAAAATAGAGGGTTCATCCATGGCCTGAGAACTCACATAATAGCACACACACACACACACACACACACACACACATACGCGCGCACAAGAAAGACAAAGAGAGAGGGTTCATCTGAGAACTTGAGGCTGTTTGCTGTCTCTGCATCTGCAGGCTTATCTCTCTCCCCTTTCCCCCGCCATCCTGAAGATCCCAACTGATGGACTCGAGCTCTGCAGATAATTAGCACGAAGCTAGAGACGGGGAGAGAGAGAGAGAGAGAGAGAGAGAGAGAGGGCAGGGGGAGCCTCTCCCCTCTCCCTAAATCATAAAAACAGACAAATCAGATCCATCATTCTGCAGGCGTTTTGGCCCCAACCAGGCAAAGGGGAACGGGAGCGGAATAATGAAACAAAAGGAAAACAATAAGAGTGAATCAATGACGGGGAGGAATCTGGAGGCAGTCAGGTTTTCTATCTGCCCCGACAGGGGAGTGTGTTTTTCGTTGCGGTCCCTCATCCATTGAACTAATCTCTTTGTTCGTCTTCGCCTGGCGCTATAGGCAATTAGCGGGATATTTTGATTGGAAACTAGTTCATTAACAGTTCATTAAAGTGCACTTAATTAAAAGCTCGCCATGTCTTTAATAACCCAGATGAGTTGCTTTGATTACCCGCCGTTCCAGTGGCAACTCCACTGTAGCATAGAAGCAGCCTTAGGATGGGTGGAGGTGGGGGACTTGGGTGTGTGTGTGTGTGTGTGTGTGTGTGTGTGTGTGTGTGTGTGTGGAGGCAGTCTGTGGGGGTTGTTCATGTATTAGAATAAAGAGAGGAGGCAGGAACGCTAAGGAAGGTAAATAGGAATAGTTCTTTGCACAGAGACTGCCTGTGTCTCTCTAGCTGACAAGACTGGGCAGGTGCAGCATATTAAATTCTGTTTCAGAGGATTTCAGTGTTGCTTTTATGCCACAACTCAAACCCTGTTTGGAGAGGAACAACCTTCCAACGCTACGGACACTCACGAGTGAAACGCGCGACCCTTCTTCCCAGAATCCTCTTTCTCTCCTCACCGCCAACCAACCTAGCTGCCACCCCCTCTGCGTCTCCTGTCATGTCCGCAGCAGCGGACTCCATGGCTGGCCATGTTGTGGCTGGAGCGTTGGCACAGCGCAGCATGCGGAGCCATAAACTTAATTAACCTGCTCCAGGAGGGGGGGTGGATGGAGAGGTGTGTGTGTTTGTGTGTGTGTGTGTGTGTGAGAGGGGGGTGGACAGGATGCTGCCACAGCTAATTACGCATAGGGGCCAGGCACTCTGAGTGTGTGCGCGTGTGTGTGTGTGTGTGTGTGTGTGTGTGTGTGTGCTGTTTGTCTTGGAGCTCAGGCCATAACAGCCCTCCTGAATAATGAAGAGTTACTGTTGTTGTTGCTGCTCCGGCTGCCTCTGCTGCTGCTGTCTTCCCAGTGTTGATGTTGTTGTTGACGACATCTTCTTCCACCTGCCTGTCGCCTCTAGAGGGGGACACGGGGAGGAGGGGGACGGGCCCCCGGTGACACAAGTTTTTCCTGCTGCTATAGAGGCCTCTCACGTCTCCGCGAAGAAGGAGAGGAGTTGAAGGGGAAACAAATAAATAAAAAACACGCTCGATTTCCTCTCCTCCTCGTCAGGGAAAGTTAGGCAGAGTGGTGTGGTGAGAAGTGAGTGTGTCCACGTCACAAGGCATTCAGTGACACAGGCTCAGCCAATGACAGACAGACAGACAGACAGACAGACAGACGGACAGACAGACATGCAGGCAGGCTGGCAAGACGGATGGCTGGAGAAGGGAGGGAGTGGTGGAAGAGGGGAGGAGTGTTGGGGTGTGTGTGTGTGTGTGTGTGTGTGTGTGTGTGTGTGTGTGTGTGATGAGAGACATGCCAACGCCAATGAGTGACAGGCTTACTGGCTCACTGCTTGTGCTTTCTGTGTGTGTGTGTGTGTGTGTGTGTTTTATCAGAAGCCATCCATCTCTGTGCGCTGTCCCTCTGTCAGTGTCTCTCTCTTTCACTCACTCTCTTTGTCTTCCTCAGCACATCTTTCTCAGCGTCATGTTCCGAGGCCGAGGCTCCCCCCTCGCTCACGTCCCCGCTTTGATGTCCATGTCTTATCTTCCCCAGCTCTCTGTCTTTCTTTTCTCTCTCTCTCTCTCTCTCTCTCTCTCTCTCTCTTTGTCTATCTCTCTCTGTTTTTCTCCTCCCTCCACACTCTCTGTCTGCACGTGCCTTTCCCTCTCTGTCCTAGTGTGTATTAGATGTGGTGGGAGTGGGGGTGGGGTGGTGGTAGTGGGGGTGGGTGGATGTGGGGCAGTGGGGTGGTGGGGGTTGAGGAGGGTTGAGGAGGGTTGAGGGGGTTGGGGTTGGGGGAGAGGCGGGGCTGGGGTGGGGGAGCGCTGGCGGTGTTCAAAGTGTGGGAGTGTGCTGCCGCGAGCTCCCATTGGCTGCCGGCGGTTTTGTTTTCCCCGCACGTCGCCGGCGGAGATGACTGGGAACAAAGTGACAGTGTGTGAAACAGGGTCGCGCAGCCAAAGCGCTGGCCACTGAGGCGTGAGAGGCGTGGATAACCTGATCAGGGGATTGGGAGCGGTCAGGGGGAATGTCATCCTCCTTGTCCGTCCCAGCAGGACTGTCAGTCGGCAAGAGGAGACACCAGGGCCAGGGCCAGAGCCAGAGGACTCTCCTCCTCTCTCTCTCTCTATCTATCTCTCTCTCTCTCTCTCTCTCTCTCTCTCAATTTAATTCAGTTCAATTCAAGTGAGCTTTATTGGCACGACAAACTTTAAAGTTTACATGCAAAGTACAATGTATGGCAAACAGATATGCATTCAAGATTGTCAACCAGTAGTCACTGGTATGTGTGTGTGTGTGTGTGTGTGTGTGTGTGTGTGTGTGTGTGTATGTGTGTGTATGTCTGATGATATGTACATGTGTTTGTGTACATGTATTTGTGTGAGAGTGTTCTCTCTCTTCTTCATGTCTCTCATTTTCTCTCCCCTCTCTCTCTGCTCTCTCTTCTTTCTTTCTCTCTCGCTTCTCTCTCTCTTTCTCTCTCTCTTCCCTCTCTCTCTCTCTTCTCCCTGGCGCCTTGGTCTCACCGCTGATCTACCTGGGTCTTTTACCTTCCCGTCTGGCCTCTGCACTTCCAAAGGCAAATATTGCCTATGTGTGTGTATGTGTATGTGTGTGTGTGTGTGTGTGTGTGTGTGTGTGTGTGCGTGTGTGTGTGCGTGTGTGTGTGTGAACTAAGCAAGCATTTGGCAGAAAATGGGAGACATTCAGTGTGATTATTACCTAAAATCCCTGAGCAAAAGAATTGTCCTTTGAACGTGCCATGCAATATGATGACTCCCACCAGGAACCGTTTTTAGCTGTGTGCCCCTGTGCCCTCCTGGCACTGGAACCTTTTTTTTAGCTGTGTGCCCCTGTGCCCTCCTGGCACTGGAACCTTTTTTTTAGCTGTGTGCCCCTGTGCCCTCCTGGCAATGGAACCTTTTTTAGCTGTGTGCCCCTGTGCCCTCCTGGCAATGGAACCTTTTTTAGCTGTGTGCCCCTGTGCCCTCCTGGCACTGAGCTCATCTTTCTCTGCAGCATGTCTATACTAAAGCACTACATAATGAC